>JAOYNN010058661.1:0-12264 GCA_025770095.1 Goniobranchus kuniei | reverse complement strand
CTTCTTCTTCTTCTTCTTCTTCTTCTTCTTCTTCTTCTTCTTCTTCTTCTTCTTCTTCTTCTCCTCCTCCTCCTTCTCCTTCTTCTTCTCCTTCTTCTTCTCCTTCTTCTTCTCCTTCTTCTTCTCCTTCTTCTTCTTCTTCTCTATCATACCATTATCTCCATCACTATCGTCATGTCACCATCACCATCATCATCTGCAACATCGTCATCATCATCCTCATCATTAACAAAGCATCCATTGTTCTCAGAATTTCCTTTGCTTATAATTTATATCATACATGCATAAAATGATTGATGTACAGTCGAGTCCATTTATAACAGTTATAACAGGAACTTGTATATAACAGTGACAAATCAAATACCCGTTTTTTCTCTCTATATGTGTAAGTAATAGGAACCTGGGTTATAACAGGGCACAATTTGCGCTAACTCGGATATAACAGGGAATCCCGCTGCTTGTGAAGTTGTATTCAGTCGATCAAATTTGTCTTGACAAAGGCATTTTGCCCTTTTGTGAGTTCGAGTATGATTGCTTGCCTAAGCATAAATGTACAAACACAAACTCAATGCACTACAAACATCACCCGCTAAGGGGACCTTTCCTTCCTTACCCAACTATCATTCTTCGGTTACGTCATGAGTGGCCGCTACATGGTTGAAAACAGCGACTGAGAGTCGAGAGTGCTAGGCAAGGTATAACTACATGTATGTGATTACTAGCTAGAGGCCCTGTAACACTAACAGTGTCAACAAGCGTGTTCATTTTTACACATTAGTACACGTAAACACTATGCTCATTCATCACTCATCACTTGTGATTGAGGAACGTTTCTTTCCCTTTCGACATTTGTTCAAATTTAGCATGGCTTCTAATGATATTAGGAAAATGAAGGGTTTATTCCTGGAACAGAAATTTGCCACTGAAGATGCAATTGTACTAATAAAGTAAAAGCTAGTCCCGAACCCATGACTGAGTATAGAGGAATTAGGAGTAGAGTCTAACTATATTAGGCATAAGGCATAATGTGGTAGTTTGCCATTGCTTTCCACGCCGACTTTACTTCTGCCAAGTCTAGAATGACCTAGCTACCCATTTATACTGCTGGGTGAACAGGGGACCCCGAAAAAAAGACCACTGCCTGGCTGGGTTCGATCTAGGGCCACTTTGCATGGCAGTCATCCGCTCTACCAACTGAGCTACCGGGCCTTTTCTTTTTCAATAAGTTCTCTTAATATTGTGGCATTTGCTCGTTTAATCACCTATTAATATATCCGCAGCTTTCTAATTGTAACAGACGATATTGTAGTTGTTGTTGTTGTAATTCGTCCATCCAGGAGGTGAGACCTCTGACTGTAATCCCATTATGGTAGTGAATGAGTCTGTAGATAGTTGGTTAGACCAATCCGTGCTCGGAAATGTCTCCACACACGCGCCAGACGTGGGATGGCTGCAGTTGATGTACTGGCAGCACGCTCTCAGCACTGGTATCGCTTTCTTACAGCCTTTGCCATATGTTTCTTCTCAGCTAACATTGCAACCTTTCTACTCATATCGTGCCAAGTGCCAGGTAGAACGATCCAGGGCAATGGCCAAAATAATCTAGCATTTTGAGCAAAATTCTGAGATTATCTTTAAGACTCTGACAAACAATATCATAGACGACTTCGTGATGCCATTCCTGTGGTCACCATGGTATCCACTGATTTTAAAACATGGAAGGCAATTGATCAGAAAAAAACTCATCCCCAGATTAGCCAGTTACAAGTTGAAACCGCAACCGAATAAACGTACGAGTCGGGAAGAGGCCCCATGACAAACAATAAAATGCAAACGTATTTATTTGTAAGCTAGATAATAATAATCAACTTGGTTCAAGTATTTACTTCGGGTTGTGTTTGGTACGGGTGAGTGTAGATGAGCATTCACTCGCGATATTGGAGTCCGAAAGGTGTCGTTTTTCCTTGGGTTGATTTGAAGTTTAGTAATGGGTAATTTTGTTTGATCTTGTCTTGCCTTGAGTAATAGTTTGGCTTTTGTCTTGGTCTTCTTTCTTTCAACCTTGGCTAGTTTAAATCTTTCAGCATTTGGGTTGCACTTTTTTCTCTTCTGTGTTTATTATGAACGAATCTATATGCTCTACTTGTTTCGTGGTTTGTGGGTCCCAAACGCTAGCAGGCCTAACAAATGCCGTGTAGCATTTTTCTCTAATGCATTTTGGGCAAGACTCAAAAATCCAAATTCGCTGTTAGCATGCTTACATATTTTGTCGTCTGCCCTTGCCATGGCAATTTGTGATCTAAAATCACTCCAAGATATTCTGCACTTGATTTTTCCTCCAATTTCTCACCATTAATGTAATAGTCGCTCTTTGTTAATTTTCGTCTGTTTGTAATTCGTATGATCTTGAATTTCTCCGGTGAAATTCAATTTTCCACTCTGGTAGAACGTAAAGTGTCTCCAACTCTCTGGACAGACGTGGGGTGGCTGCAGTTCATGTACTGGCCATTTATCACTGATATCACCTTCTTACAGCCTTTGCTGTACGTTTCTCATGAGCTTACATTACACCCTTTATTCCCAGATCGTGCCAAATAAGATGATCCAGGGCAGATGGTCAATATCTAGCATTTTGAGCGAAATTTTGAGATTATCTTTAGAACTCTTACAAAACGAAATTATAGACGACTTCTTAAAGCTACTCATATAGTCACCATTTGATATTCTGATTTAAATAAATGGAAGGCAACTGATCAGGAAAAAAACCTCATCCCAAGAGAAGTCAATCACCTGTGGAAGCCACAACCAAATCAACGTAATGAGTCGGGAAGAGGCCTCATGCCAAACACTACAGTATAAACGTATTTATTTGTAAGCTAGATAATAATAATAATCAACTTCGTTTAAACATTTACTTCCTGTAGTTATTTATTGGGTTCAGTTGCGATCGCGAGCTCACGGGTGTATATGTATGTGTGTGTGCGTGCTTTTTGTTGTTTGTTTGTTTTTTGTTTTTTATTTTGTTTTGTTTGGGGTTTTTTTTATTTCTTTTTCGTTTATTTTAGTTATCAATCTGCATGTGCTCAAGTCCAATCTATCAACAAATGTAATGAAAATTAAAGTTGTTTGATGAATGTTCAAGGAATTATGAGTGGTCTCCAATAATATAAAAAAAGTTGCTATGAACAGCAAGAAGAAATGATTAATGTATTGTGTGTCCGACTAAAATGAAACTTTAAATAGTGTCCTTTAACAGGATCATAGGAGATAAACAAGTCAATCAGGTTATTGCTAGATAGAATTCTAGAAATGTGGTAAAATGAGAAGTATGACTGATCACACGTCTTTTCATAAATGTTGCTGTTTTTTTATGTGATATATAATCCAGTTCTTTAATTGCATGCATGTTCAATAATGGAACTGACTGACTTAAGTGTAACAAAATAAAATGTGTTAAAAACAGATCATGGCGGTTTTTGTGGTACGAAATACGACCATTCATGGTTAATTCATCTCTTTAAAATAAATTGTACTTCTTTCAATTTTACATATATCCAAATATAGATAACCATTAACTTTAATGGGGCGGGCGGAAGGGGGAGGGGTTCTTTGAAGGATAATGATGTGCTTATTTGTTAGCTTCTCACCTGCTCAAGGGCAAAATTTGTGAAAAAAAAGTTTCTTATAGAATCGCTTATTGGAATATAAATGGGCAGTTAACGATCGTTTCAAGGATTTAAAAAGGTAGAGAACCAAGAATATACTCTGTCATCCTTTTCTCTTATTCATTATAAACTTAGGGGAAAAGAGAAAAACAACAAGAGAATTAGCAGTTATAGTCTCCACTCAACAGAATATATCACATTGCGGTACACGTTGACGTAGTTGCTTTATAGAGAGATGTTTGTCTCAAGAACATTTTTAATAATCTACACTTTAAGAACAAATTACATTACACACAAAATGAGAGACATGATTGTCTTGTACTAGTGGATATTAATCATGAAAATTTATTCACACGTTTCCCATTCACTCTAATACAACATAAGCTAGAGGCCTTATTGGTTCTCTGACAGTGTTTACTGGCACTCTGAGAACTATTTTGAAGTGTGATATTAGGCATTGCTTTTAACCAAGGGAAGCAACCATAAACTTCCTCACGATTTAACTCTGTTATGGGCCCTTGTCGTGATGGGCCTACAAAGTTGCTCTTATCTTTCAAGATTTCTGTTCAGTTTTAAATCAAATCATTCAGCACAACATTATAAACAAGGTAAATAGGTTTTAACATGAATGATATTTCAAAGGGGCACAGAGGTCATCAGTGTTCGCTTTTGAACCATAAAACATCGAGATAATATGATCTTCCAATGGAAGAGAGTCACAGCATTGCAATATAAATGATATTATAATATGAACCGATCTATATATAGTATCACAGTATACACAATCTTACAACAAAATATACTTAATGTGATGGACAAACACAAGGTCAGAAGATGATGGCAGCTGTTTGCTCTAATTTACACATTGACGGAGATAAAAAGAGAACGATAGTTTTGCTTACGAACGTCTCGTATAATTATTCTTTGGATATACAGCATGAGGTCCTGATGTGGTGGTTTCTCACTGCATTTTACTCTCACTTTTCCCTTTTGTTTTTTTTGTAATTTAATCGTGACCACTCATTCAGAGGAAGGTCAATTACATCTATTGCCACAACCCTCAAGAAGAAATCCCTCTCAAATTGACCCCAACGTAAAGCTCAAAATACTGTATGGTTTTGAACATCTAAGATCTATGATTAATCATGTAAGATCTATGATTGAACATCTAAGATCTATGATTGAGCATCTAAGATCTATGATTGAACATCTAAGATCTATGATTAAACATCTAAGATCTATGATTGGACGCTAAAATCTTGATTGAACATCTAAGATCAATGATTGAACACTAAGATCTATGATTGAACACCTAAGATCTATTGCGATGGAAGAATGGAAACAGCTGACTAAGAAGATCACCGATTTTGCTGAGACTCCCTGCTCCGATGAACAAGATGCGAAAGCAATGAATTCAGTAAGCACTCATTCGGGATCGTCGAATGAGAATGTTATGAAAGGATTTTCTCCAGATTGCAAATCTAATTCGCTTAAATTCATATACCTTGATAGGCAGATAACCGGTCCGATTTGCGTTCCATTGGGCTTCTATTGATGGCAGTATGTGAGGAAACATTCATAACAATGGAGGCTGCTATATAATATTACTCCACTTAAAAAAGAAAGAAAGAAAGAAAGAAAAAGAAAAGAAAAAAAATCTTATCACAATTTAAGTATCGTACTCTGAAGCATTTTAAGCAGCTAGAATTATCATTCAACGCGATTGCTTCTATTTCAATAAGGTTGTTTCAAATTACAATATTCACTGTCATACCATTTCTAAAATGCTGAGGCTAGTCGTGTAAATGTTGTATCGATGGCATATTTATCCATAGCTATCTTCAGAACATCAACGCCTCTAAAATCAAAGCAAAACCTCCAGGAGCTAAAGAAACTTGCGCAAGATAGAGAAACTTGGAAGAGAGTAACTAAGGTCATACAAACATTGAAGGAAAAAGAACAGTACAGCGCACACAGTTTAGGCAAGCATGACGCGTAACTGTGACGCCTTTATCATATCATATCTTCAGAACTTAAAAAAGGAGTTGCGCTTGAGGCTTGGTACTTTCACAAAGAAAGAGATACAAATTAATAATCATATGATGTGATTGATGTAACAGGATATTAGGAAATGTTAGTTGTTTTATTGATTGAACAGAGGTAAGGGTAAAAACAAAATGTATGCTTCAACATGTCCTATCGTATTAAAATTTGAATATGCAATGCAATCCAAGTGAGAGTGTATACTTTCTTTTAGTCGAGAGTATATTATTACCAACCCATTGCAATGGGCTTTAAAGATTTATTCAGGCGTTAGAATCGATGTCATTTGTCAGTACAACAGATACACCCACGATTTCCAGGTCAAGTAAAATTTCTTACAGAATCATCTAGCATTTAATGTATATTCCAGGGGCGTATGTTTTTTACGTTCTTAGTTTTGCAATTTTTATTTATGTCCAGCAGTAACTGATAGGCCAGGTATAAGACTGAACGAACCCTCTCATCCTCTCGCACCAAATCTTTGTTTTCCATCTTGCATATTCAACATTATAATTTCTATCATTATATAACCAACATAACAACGATAACAAAAACAATAAGCCATATTACACATCCGTCCCGATCTATGTAAATAAATAAGTATAAATGAGGTTAAATAAGGGAATTTACACTAAAGTGAAGTTCATAATAAGATGGAAAGCAGTTCAAACTCAAATAAACACTTCCACTTGTTTCCAACAGTTGCTTGAGAAAAGGAATTTGACCATCCTTCTGAACAAGAACGATAACTTTGATAATCACAGGAAAATCTGGCACATTTCCTTCTGTTCGTCTTTGAAACTTTACTCCTGTCTTAGGAAACCTTGAAACTAACTCGGTGCGGCGATTTCCCACGCTTCTTTCGACTCCCGCCGTTCAGACTCAGGCAAGAACTCCTTAGAATCTTGCCGTCCGGGCCGACGTTATTAGTGTTTCCTCCTCCCATCTCACTGACGTCTTGCATTGACTTTGACCCGTAATTGCTGACACTGTCTAGGCCTGAGTTGGTCTTCCTGTCCCCGGGAACGGCGAGAAGATTCATTGGGGATGGGGAATACGACCTGGCCCGCTGGGACTGACAACGTCTCTGATGGCGCATATCTGGCTCCCCACTGTGATGCCTCACCCGTCCGCCGCCTGGCCGATTCAGCAGGCATGTGAGTTCGTTTTCAGTCGATCTGCGGCGTGACGGCAACTTCCGTTTCGGAGTTGAACCAGAAGACCTCCGCACAGGTACTGGGCTGCCGTACGGACAGCGGTATACGTTTATGTTAGCCGGTGGGCTTCCTGCTCTTTCAGGAGGTGAAGATGCTGGTTTGGCTAAAGCAATAGCACCAATAATTGGGCTGTTGACATTGCTGAGCAGTGTGTGCCCTACAATGTCTGATGCGGAGCGCCTCATCTCAAATTCAGCGTTCGGAGGTAGCGACTGAAGATCATTGCTATTGTTGCTGAAGTTTATGTTAGCAACTGTGTTGTTGTTATTGTTGACGTTGTTGTAATTATTATTGTTGTTGCCGTTGTGGTTGCTGCTGCTGCCGCTGATGTTGCTGACTACGGCAGGAGGGCAAAATAACTGAAAGTTGCATGTCGGCCGAATTGGGTTTTCAGGAACGGAGAGGAAGCATTTAGCATTAGTTTCAGAGAGATTGTTTAAATCCATTTCGTCCTTATGACTTTGCTTTCGCTCACCTAAGCTTAATAATGGTGTCAAAGCGGACCCTCCCTCGGCCCCAACCATGACCAAGTTGTCACATGAACCGATGCTATTTTTATCGTACTTGTCACCTGCACTTGTGAATGACGTCTCGCAAACATCTTGTTCTTGATTATGGACGGTACAGTTGGCAGATGACACCGGCAGGGTTGCGGCATCCTCGCTATCCCAATGCAGTGTCGTTGCGCAGACGTGACGTGGACTATCATGCGTCATTATGACGTCATCGTCTCCCCCTTCTAAATCGTCAAAGGTGAAAACGTCATTCTCATCACCAACGTCGTCTTCGTCATCCTCGACGTCACCTTCGACGCCTCCCACTTCTTCGTCACTTCCTGGAGAAGTAACAAAGATACATGGTGAAGGCGGTGCTCCCTCACTCTCGAGGTCGGATATAGACCGCGTGTCGCGGCTAAAGAATGGCACTGACAGATATTGCTTGAGTGATGTCATGGTGTTCTCGTTGCTGGTGCTTTCATTGAGGACGCTGTCGCGACAGGCGTAGTCTCGCAGGTCGTTCTCCATGCTGGAGCTGCTGATGGACACGTTGTCGTTGTTGTTGTTGATGGAGGCCGTGCTCATCACCAGTTTGACCAATGTGTAAAACTTGGAGTCTTTGCGGCGCCGTGGGGCAAATTTTCCTGTGAGTGATAAATTGAATAATAGAATAATAAATATATTTAATTTGATAATAATAGACAAATTTAATTTGATAATAATGACAAGTTTACTTTGATAATCATAGACAAGGCTAATTTGATAATAATAGACAAGTTTAATTTGATAATAATAGACAAGGCTAATTTGATAATAATAGACAAGTTTAATGTGATAATAATAGGCAAGTTGAATTTGATAATAATAGACAAGTTTAATTTGATAATAATAGACAAGTTTAACTTGATAATAATAGACAAGTTTGATATGATAATAATAGACAAATTTAATATGATAATAATAGACAAGTTTAATTTGATAATAATAGATACGTTTAATTTGATAATAATAGACAAGTTTAATGTGATAATAAAAGTTTATTTATGTTCTTTTAGAGAAGTTCGACATGAGATTATGATGGTAGTGATTGTGAGGTAAAGACGGACATCTTGATGTGACAATGTTTGCAAGAAAAAATAATAACAGAATCACAATGATGGTGATGTTGAAGCTTTTAACAAACAGAAAAAAAATGAACGCATTATTTCCAATTACATTACGTCTGCAGAAATAAGAAGAGACGCTGTGTTCGTACAGCAGGTAAACAAAACCAAAGCGAAATGGAAAATCACATAGACAGCGCTTTGGGAGTACGGATAATTAACAGAGTTCATGACATTAAAAATAAATATAATTATTTTTTATAACATTTCCTTTCAAACTGGCATTCTTCAGTTTCAGGAATTTTCTGTAAATAGAAAGCACGTTAATTTGCAAATATGCCAGGAACATTTTTTTCTTGCTTTTTGAGGATCTGTCTTCTTTTTTCCCCCGTCTTTTTTGTTGTTGTTGTTGTTGTTGTGGTATTGCTTACTTGTGTACAGTTGGTTTTGGGGTTTGTTTGTTTGTTGTTGGGTTTTTTGGTTGTTTTTTTGTTTGTTTGTTTGTTTGTTTGTTTTTGTTTTGTGCGTGTGTTGTTGTTGTTTTTTTTTGGAGCGTGTGGGGAGGTTTAGATTTTTTTAAATGTTAAGAAAGCAATTGTGGTAAAGGGAAAAAACCGCCAGACATCCATTTGTTTTGACCAATGGAGCGATATCAAGCTGTAAAAATTTTACTGGTTTGACGCAAATCGTGTGGAGCATCTTAGCAATTGGCTTGGTTGCTTGAGGCTAAATTCTACAGGGATGGCATGCGTGTCCCGATAAGAAAAAAAATGCAATGCTCTTCATCAGGACCACTTTGAAAAACAATGGAAATTTTACGTATTTCTGTGGGTAAAGCTTAATCTCGATTCTTTTTCTATTTTATAGACTTCTTTCTGCGTGTTCTAAATAGTCATTAATCTAGGTTAATTGATTTATAAATATTGCCCCCAAATCGAAAATGAATGCTATTTTTTGTCATGTATTGAGTCAATTTTCCTCTTTAGTGATTTTTTAAAAATTAATGCATCCTGATCAAGTACCACAGCGTGTTTGGGGGTTCTGCGTACATTATAAAACACTAGTAAGACCCGCGCTAGAATTTTCTGCCACAGTATGGGATCCTGCGTCAAAGATCCAAATCCAGAAGTTTGAGAAGGTCCTACGGTGCGCTGCTCGATTCACAATGAGAGATTACAAAACAACCAGCAGTGTGTCTCACCATTTAAAACATCTTGAATGGTCAACACTGGAGGAACAATGTACGAAAGCGAAGGTCACAATCCATTACAAGTTTCACATGAGAGGATAAAACCGATAACAAATCCAAAAACGCGCGGCCACAACATCGGCTCCAGGTGCCAGGCTCAAGATCCAATGGCCACCAAAAGTCCTTCTTTCCATCGGCCCGTCTTCTTTGGAATAGCATACATGCAGACATAAAAGATAATTCTGCCACTAATGTAGATATTATTAAGGAGCGAATTCTGAAATGGAAGACAGTCTCTAGACCTATGTATGTAATCCGCGAGAATACACCAGAGGTGATTTGCGGATGTAAGGGAAAAGAAGGTAACTTTACTGCTGATTTCCTCCCAGCAGTAGTTGTGAAAGAGCTGATGAATGAAAACCTAATGGTAGGGATAAAAAAATAATAAAAGGTCTAAATCTCATTATAAAAGCACCAGTGACATGTACTCTTACTGCAAAAATTGCACGAGTCTCCCTAGAATTGATTGTCCTTCCCGGTGGTAAAAGGCACTTAATTCCGAAATCCATAAGATTATATCATTTAAAAGTGTACGTTTTACAGCACAACAAATGTTCAAGTACTTGGTGGTTATAGCTATGTAACGCCTATCCTGCTGCCTTGACTGATACCCCGGATACCACATCCCCTCCTACACACACACACACACACACATACATACATATACACACTCATACCACATAAACACTTTCTTGAGGAAACATAAGGTCATAATCAAATCTTTTTACCACGCACACAGACCTTGGAGAATGTTCGCGTTCAGTCAGTCCACGTCAATTCAGCAGCAATGATTTGCTGTTCCGCATCTGTTCATGAGAGTGCAAATGTTCAAAACCAGGGCCATTCGCCAATCTCATGACAGCACAGTATATTTGAGCAGGACTACTTATTATGTATCATGTGTCAAACTTCCCATACAATTTTATTTTGATTGAACTGAACGTTCCAGGTATTTTTAGTTCAAACATTGAAATAAATAAAGCAAAATCTGACCCCATGGAAACTATATTGAGAAAAAAATATCATCGAAATGAAACTTGTAATAAGACTTGACTTTTCATTTGTTACCCGTGCATGCAGTTGTCCTCTAGCCTATAGAGAATAAAGACATTCCAAATATATCAACTCTACCTATCTTTAAATCGTCCGTACTATTCCCTAATTACTAGTAGTCTTCGTAAATAGAAATGAGCCGTTTGCGCCCCCAGGAACAATTTGATTCCGCCAGCTCCTTTGATTTTTGAATAGATTAGGCAGAGATCTCATTATACATGTAATCTTTGCCACGTCCCTTTTGATATTCCAACTGTGAGTTTTCAGACACGGATGCACTGTGATGTAGAATAGGATTCCCGCAGGTGCTGATAATTTCCAACATCACGTCTTAATCTTTATGGCAATTCCTATTGAGGTATGCATTGCATATTCTCCACTATGCCACACATAATAGTCTTGAGTAAAAGTGTATTCAAATGAACAGTATAAGTTACTAATTTATCAAGAACGGTGTCAGCATCAACATACGTGCTAAAAATGTTACCTGACCATTCACATCTCATTTTGTAATAACCTGCAATAACTTTTCAACAACCCTTAAGATAATTCATGTAACACTACTAACCTATTTTAGTGCCTCGAAACTATACTGTTGAATAACATAATTTAGGGTGGTCCGCTTATAAAAAAGTAAAGTTAGTCCCGAACCCATGACTGAGTATAGGGGAATTAGGGGTAGAGCCCCAATTATACTAGGCATGCGGCATAATGTGGTAATTTGCATTGCTTTCCACGTCGACTTTACTTCCACCAAGTCTAGAAAGACCTGGCTACCCATTTATAGTGTTGGGTGAACGGGGGGCCCCGAAAAAAAAAAAAACACTCCCCGGCTGCGGGTCGAATTCGGGCCACCTCGTATGACAGTCAGCCTCTCTACCAACTGAGCTACCAGGCCACACTCTAGTATGTCTAAAATTGTCATATCACAAGAACTTACCTAGTAATGTGTCCATTTTCGAGGCCTCAATGCCCTCCTTGATACAGAACTGCCTGACTTCTTGTAACATTCCCTAAATGGAAAAAGAAGTAGGAAAATATAACAGAACCGTTCATGCTTGTAGAAGTAGTTGGTTCAATAAGAAGTTACAAGTTTATTTCTTAAAGTATTCTACTAAAATAAAGCTAAAAGATAATACACAATCAATAAATTGATGAATGAAATGTTACATGAGGGGGAGTAGACAAATTGTATCGACGAGAGTATCAGCAGCAGACTGAATGGCCAGATGCTGTTTTGTATGGATGGCAGCTAACCAAAAACTGTTTACCAGGAGTGTAAATTGGGGATTAGGGCAATTGATAATGGGTACTGGGCTATTTGGCAAACAAACAGCATGCAGATAATTAGAAAGATGGGAAAGGAGAGAGAGAGAGAGAGAGAGAGAGAGAGAGAGAGAGAGAGAGAGAGAGAGTGGGGGGAAAGAGACAGAGAGA
>JAOYNN010058550.1:0-12265 GCA_025770095.1 Goniobranchus kuniei | reverse complement strand
AGCTGGTCCAGATGGAATTCCCGGAGAGGCCATCAAGGGCAGCTTACGTACCTCAGCAACTATGGTACAACAACTCCTGCAGAAAGTATGGGAACAAGAAAAGGTTCCATAAGACTGGAAGAAGGGTCACATTTGTAAGCTACCAAAGAAAGGAAATCTGACCCAATGCAACAACTGGAGAGGCATCACTTTTCTATCAGTACTGTGTATGTGTGCATGCGTGCTCGTGCGCACATATTTGTATGTGTGAGAGTATGGTTAAGAAATATGGAGAGAAGTGTGAGCTAGACATGCATGTATGTGTGTGAAAGAGAGTGATAGTGACATTGTGTGTGTGTGTGCGAGTTGTTATGGTCTTAGTGATTATGTGTATGGGTGAATGGATGAGGGTGATAGAGATGTATGAGCGAGTGAGGATGTTGGAGATCATATGTACATGTGATATGAAAAAGAGAGAAAAGCTGGCAGGTTGTTTGTTTGTTTGTTTGTGTATGTGTGTAAGATTTAGGGGAGATGGATTGTTTGTGAGTGAGAGATTGAATGATGGTGTTAGAAATCCTGGAGGTATATATGAATAAGAAAATTGAATTTGACAAAGATTGTTTGTGTCAATGAGGGAGTGAAGATAAATGAAATTGTGCTGGTGTGTGTGAGTGAGGGGGTGAGACACTGTGTATATGAGTGATTAGAATTGTGTGTATATAAATTTGTCCGTGAGGGTGAAAGAGATTGTCTGTGTTTGTGTGAGGGAATGAGAGTGAATGTGATACAATGTCAGATTGTGTGTATCAGCGAGGAGTGAAAGTGATGAACAATATGTGCATTATTGAGTGAATAAAGGTGATCAGGGTAGCATGTAATTATGAGTGAGTGAGTAATGCTGATATTGATTGTGTTGATTGGGTGAGGGTGATAGAGATTTTTTGAATGAGTGGGTGAGTGAGGATGATAGAGATTGTCAATGTGTTTGTATAAATGAGTGAGGATGCTAGAGATTGTATGAGTGACTTAGGGTGATAGATAATACGTGCGTGTGTATGAAAATGAGAATAAATTTTACTTGTGTTTTTCATAATGATTTTGTCCGTTAACCTGGACATGGATTTTGCCCTGAGTTTTTGTACTGATTGCCCTGATTTTAGGTTTTGGTAGGGTAGCAGGTCTATAATATGTCTATTTTAATTTTACATATGTAAATCGTTTTGTAATATATGTTTTGATGTAAAACACTAATGTAATATATTTGTATATTATTATATTGTGTATATCATGTGTACATGTTTAATTACTACCATCTTCACTTTCATCCTTCTTCATCATCATCACTATTTTTCATCGTCATCACAATCTCGACCTATCATCATGTGTGACATGTCATCCAAAGCAAATTTCCTTGATGAATCAATCAAGTTTATGTTATGTTATGTTATCTTATCTTATCTTATCTTTTCTTATCTTATCTTATCTTATCTTATCTTATCTTCTCTATCTTATTTTATCTTATCTTATCTTATCTATCTTATCTTTTCTTATGTTAATGCCAGCCTCCTCCCCCTCCTCCCAAGGAGAAGGATATCAGAGATTCTAAATCAGAGAAATCTGAGAAGAAGAAAGAAAAGCAACAACAGCAGCAGCATCAACAACAACAGCAACAAGGACCACCCCCACCGCCGGCACCCATGAATCAGCTGGTTGCCGTTGTTCCTCCATCTGCGTCTCCCGGCCCACCGCCTCTGCCCACACAGCCATCACCGATGCCTCCACAAGGAGAGATAGATCCACAGGTATTAGCTTCTGTTTGTGCATGAGACCCTGTTGGTTTTGTACAGTAGAGCTGTAGGCCATGTTGTGTCCCGCCCCCTTCCTCCTTCCTGATGGTTCCGTAACTTCTTGCTACGTCGCCCATTTACCCTCTTGTAGTGTAGTAGATGGGCACATATGATAACATAGTGAGGAAAATAGTGGAATTTTTTGATGTAACCTTTTCGTCCACAGGCTAAATTAGAAAAAAAAAATCCAAACCAACAGTGGTTTCAAAGGTGGGTTGGTGATTTTTTTGTTTTTGTTTTAAATTTATTTTGCTTATTGAGTTTCATGGCTTCCCTGCATTTATGATTTTCTTGGTTTGTTTTCGTTTTTATTTTATTTTTAACGATTTAATTTTTTTCAGCAATACTTATTGTGTTTGATTCTTGCAGATTTGTTTTTTGTTTTAATTTTGTTCCAGTGAGGACTTTTTTTGTTTTTTGTTTTAGATCAATGAATTTTTCAGAACGCTTTAAAACAGGAAAAATCCATCAGATGGATGCATTGGAGATTTAATTTTCAAACCAATTTCATAGGAATATGAATGATGAATGGGTCCAGTTTGGTTTGTTTTGTTCAGTTTATTATTATGGTATCATGTTTCTGTTTCTACAAACTGTATGCATGGAATGAATGAGGATTGTAAGAAAAGGACTGTTGTTCATTTAGATGAGTGACATCTTGTAGGTTTCTTTTAAGGTCCTAAGCAAGAAAACTTTATTGAGAAAAGGAATTGTATGATTGGGCGACTGATTCCATCCATACCATTTAAGAAATTGGAAAAGATCACACAGGCATTATGAAGAAAAAAGATAAGATATCTATTCAAAACATTTGTATATGTTAATGAGACAAGGCATTGAAAATTCCACATATTTATCATCTCAAAATGTAGTGCTAGTGTGGAATGAAAATGATTTTCATAAAACATAGAGGTTTAAAGTTAAAGAGAAGAAAAAATCTGCGAGCCATTTCACAGATGACCAAATTAAGTTTGATAAGCCACAAGGAGAATACGTAATTTGGATGAGATACATATGTTAGGTGGGTGTTTCTCAAATGAGACCAACACGTAGAATAGGAGAAAATTGCTTCCTGAGTCTGACTTAACTCTTTCTGTGCCCATTACCGATGTATCGGTAACTGAGTCAGTTCCAACATTCGGTAACTGAGTTGGCACTATTTCTGCCCATTACCAATCTATCGGCAAAGCAAGCCAGGTCTCGTTTTTGTTTCATGCACATTTACTCACTGTGCCTTGAAACCGTGACTTTTCAATGCCTTGAAGCAATTTTTAAAATTATCCCCAAATCCAGTGATATAACAATGTATGTTTGTGCACAGTTTTGTATCATAAAGCGACCTTTGAATAAGGACTGTTATGGGTAGCCAGTGAATAAAATGGGTAATTTCCCCTGCAGAAAATGGGCAGAGAAAGAGTTAAGGTGAGACGACAAATTTTTCATAGACAAGCTTGGAGTATATCTCAACACCATCTTGGGTTCTAGAAGTGATAACATAAAATCTTATTCATTGTCAGAAATAATCATTTCTTCTGCATTTGCAACAAGAAAAATAAAAAATAAAAATGAAAGCAAGCATGTTTAGGGGACAGAAGCTGTTAATATAAGTTTGACAATTTGGAACTTTGGCTTGAGCAAAACACAACACAAAACTGTTAAAAGTACAATTTCAAGAGATTGAAATGTCAAGCATTTTGATGGAGACTCAGCAAACACATACTTACTGGCTCATAATTATACATGTACATATAAGGCATCTTCTATATGTGATCACCTGGTATCATGAATATCAACTCCCCAAGTGTTTGCATTTGACATACTTGAAGAAAGATTCCCAAATTTATTGAGAACTTTTTTTTTTTCTTTCTCTCTTTGAGAGTGCTTTTTCTAATAGCATGTATGGTTTGATTGGATTGGCAGGTTATGGTTTTCATTTGAATTTTAGTACCTTTGCTCAAGTCTAGCATTCATATGTGAAACTAATACGTCTGTAGCCGTTTTTGAAAAGTAAATATAAAATTAGCCAACAGCCCAAAAAGAATGTTTTCTTCTTCTCAATTCCAATGTTTAGGCCAAATCTGGATGAGGGTCTTTTACATATGAAGCTAATTCTTATTTTCCAGACTGAGTTGATCAAAAGAAAGGGATTCTGTTTTTGTTTTGTTTTGTCTTGTTTTTTGTTATTTCAAAACTTGGGAAGGGGATAGGGTTATGAAATGAAAAGTAAATTATAATATGTATAAAAAAAGGTATCTGTATACATTGTGATGGAGACATACGAAAGTGGTTGCCAGATTGGCATAATTATGCAAAATTATTATTTGCTGGAAAAAAGTGGGGTGCAAAGCATGTAAAGTAGTTTTATGTAAGGTCTAATGGGTTTTGTTTTTTGTTGTTGTTTTTTTTTTTTTAGGGTTTTTTATTTAAAATGTTGAGGTACTACTCAAACTGTTTTGTGTGCTTAAGGAATAATTTTATATTGTTTTAAATTTATCAAGACTAACTCAAGGCAGACATAAAAGAAAACATTCTGAGTGGAAAACAAAAAATATGATTAGAAGAAGAAATAGAACATGAGGAAGAAGATGATGATGAAGGGGAGGAGGAGGAGGTTTAGGACCTCATATTTTAGTAGTGTATTGTGATTATTACTTTCGCGGTAAAATTATTTTCCACCTGGTAACCACTTTCATGGTATCCATTATGGCTTCTAAGCGTAAACATATGCAAGTACCAAAAAATGTGAAGGTTGAAAATGGCTTTATTTCCCCAGTTTGTATTGGATTAGTCTGTGCCTAAATATTTTTCCATTTGATATGTGTGCCCATTTCAGATGGTCAAATCTTTACCCAGTGGAGTCATATTCCAGTGCTTTCGACAGAATAGTGTAGGTTTCTTGATGTCTTATCATGAATACTACTACCAACTTACCTACCTGCCGTGTATGGTTTTATTTTCACCCTTCTTCTTTCTTTCATTCTACCCAGTCGGATATTTCCTGATTTTTTCTGACCATTTGAGAAAATATTTTCCTTTTCAAGCAATAATGGGCAGATTTTTTAAAAAAAGAAGAAAAAAAAAGTACTGTGGTGGCACTTTACATTGCTTTCTAAGATCTTTGCTTATTTCATTCTTTATTTATATCATCCTTCCTTCCCCTCTCCCCTTTTTTTAAAAAAAAAAGAAAAAAGAATTTCTTTCTCTCATCCTTTCGTCTCATTACCCATCATCCTAGCCTGATCCTGCTAGGGTTAAGCATTTATACTTCCAGGCTAAATTATCAGTGATATCAATGGCTGCTTACAGTATATATCAGATTTATTTGCTGCTCAATTTAAGTGCTTAGTCAGTAATGTGCCGAATATTTGATTGGACGACGTCGCTTATCTCTGAAACGTATGGCATGTCAAAAGGGGATAAGAAGATCTGGGTATTACGATTGATAATCTTTGTAAGGGGAAGAATGTCAAAGCTCAGCTGTTTTCCTTTTTGCAAACCCATGCAGAAATTTAAATATTTAGAAGCTTTGGAAAATAGTCATGCAAATACTTTTAAAGTTGCTTAAAAAAATTATTTTTGTTTATACTTATTAATGAAAATTATGGAACCCTAAATGTGAGCTTTCCAGCTTGGTTGCGTTGTGCCACCTGAATGGAATTTCGTGGTCTTGTGGAAGTAAATGGCTGGCAGTGCTCATGTGAAGATCTCAGTAGTAATAGTATAGTACGCCTTTATTGTTTTGTTTTTGTGTCTGTGTCTGTGCTTTGATTTTGTCTGTGTGCACATCATGGCCTGCACACTTGTTCTTTCTTTACTCTCATTCACCTCTCCTTTTGACGTTAAGGAAAGTTCCATGGCAGTAGTCAAAATGGTACAATCCTGAGAAAATGACCTCCTCTTAGTGATGGATCCGTCACTTAAGCAGCTTATTTTTAGATTGATAAAGGTTGGTGTAAGATTAGGTGTAGGTTTCTACCATAGTTTTTTGGGGGAAAAAAATTTCTCTCTAAGTTTTAAAGGTATTTCATAATGGGGACAAAACCTGAAAATCAAAGTTACACAGTTTGTGAAAAAAAGTGGAAATGAAGCATATGGGAATTTAAAAAAAAAAGAAAGCATTTTTATATAGGGAAAAAATATCAAAAGATGAAAAGCTTTTATATAAATGAAAAACAAAAGATTAAGAAAAAAGAAAAAGGTAGTATTTGTAGTCTTAAAAAATATAATGATGATAACGAGGTTAAATCATATAAATTCTTTTGGTAAATGATGAAGAATGTGTTTTGTGATTGGTATTTTGGGACTCCTTTTGACTGTATCAAGTCATCTCAGATGTAAACTTTTGTCTTTCTTATTGAGAGAAATGGCCAGAATAACTTGAAAATGTTTCCCTGCCTCTGATTAGCTCCCTTTGAGCCAAGAGTGTCATGAGGGTGTTATTTCCTCATTTCAGCCGACTCCGTGCATGTAATGTTACAAGCATATTTGCCTATACTAAGTGATAAAACGTAATGTATTGGAATTAACAAAAAAATGCCTATGCTCTAACCTTCTCTATGCTGGCATACAGAACTAACAAACTAAAGCTGATAATGTCTGAGTTATACAGATGAACAATACTTTGTGTTTTCTGATGTCCTCAAACTGGGGTTGCATTTAGTGAATAGATGAGGGATCTTTTTCATTTTAGGGGCTTTTTAGGTTGTCTCATTAACTTGTTCTTTAAAACAAAAAAACCCCAAAACAAAAAACAAAAACAAAAAGGAACAAACCAATACCAAAAATCGAGCCACTTATTTTGTGTCAGATTAATAGTTGATTCAAAAACATTGCCAGTATCTATTAAATACTCGTGATCCCATGTTAATCAATAGATTATATAAACCTAGATGAAATTTGTTGGCCTTAGGTCCTTGTGTTTCCCCCTGCCCAGCCCGGCTTCTGATTAAGGCTTTTATGTTAACTTAAAACTTTTCCTAATGTCAGCCATGTGATAGATAGGTAAGCTTGGACAAATTAAGAGTATAGGGAGATAAATTTAGTGTCATATATATGATGTTTGAAATCTACAGCAGTTCACTCGCAACATTTGACACAATTGAAGTGAATCCATGCTATGGAAAGGGATATGGTCATGTAAACCATCAAAGTGTCAAGATGTTCAGAATTTCAACAAGGAAACTGTTAGACAAGAAACTCTGGCTATTGTGCCTTTATCTCTCATTGGTTTCTTTGTGTGTCCCTTTTATGGTGTGTTAAAAGAATGTGAGTTATTTTATTTCAGTGAGTTGCATGATTTGTCCGCTTCTCTGTGTCGCTAAAGCTTTCTTTGTCATACCTTTGCTTTTAATGCTTTTGTTGTCCTTTTAATTATTTTTCGCCCTTTCAAATGGACAGAGTTTGAGGCAGGGATGCCTCTAATTTCCCTTCACAGAAATGTATTTTTAAAAATAAATTAATCTTGTTTCCTGGTTTGTTTGTTTGTTTTTTTTTAAAAAAAGGATTTTGAAACAATTACAGTGATATACATATACATTCTTTAGAGATATAAGGAAACATTAATGGCTTTAGTTTGAGGGGTTGAAAGAAGGAAAACAGTATCGAAAGATCGAAAGATAGTAAAGTTTGAGAGAGCAGGGAATGATTGAGAGAGACAAAATAGACAATAGTTTAAGGTGTATTGAGAGGGGAGAGATTGAGGAAGACAAAACAACATGGTGTTTTAAGTTGGAGAGAGGAGGGAGTGTCTGAAGGAGAAAAAACGAAATAATGTTTTGAGTTGGAAAGAGTAGGGAAGACTGAGGGAAAGAAAATAGAATGATTTTTTTTTTTTGATAGACAGAAGGATTCAGGGAGACAACGTGGAATGATAGCTTGAGTTGGAGATCGAAAGAAGGAATGATTGAAAAAGACAAAATTGAATGATAGCTGGCGTTGGAGGGACAGAAGGAAGGAGTGACGGAGACCAAATCTAAAGATAGCTCGAGTTTGAGAGAGACAGATGGAAGGATTAAGGGAGACAAAATCTAAAGATAGCTCGAGTTTGAGAGAGAGAGAGAGAGAAAAAAGGAATGAGAGAGAGAAAATCTAAAGATAGCTCGAGTTTGAGAGAGAGAGAAGGAAGGAATGAGGGAGACAAAATCTAAAAATAGCTCAAGTTTGAGAGAGAGAGAGGAAAGGAATGAGGGAGACAAAATCTAAAGATAGCTCGAGTTTGAGAGAAAGAGAAGGAAGGAATGAGGGAGACAAAATCTAAAGATAGCTAGAGTTTGAGAGAGAGAGACGGAAGGATTGAGGGAGACAAAATGTAAAGATAGCCAGAGTTTGAGAGAGAGAGAAGGAAGGAATGAGGGAGACAAAATCTAAAGATAGTTTGAGATAGAGAGAGAGGGAAGGATTGAAGAAGACAAAATCTATGGAGACCTTGAATTGATGATATTGAAAAAAAAAAAAAAAAGGATTAATGAGCTGAGCTATCTTTGGCCTGTACCTGTACAGATCTGCTTGGTATCTCTTATATTTATGTTCTTTTCCAGCCTTTCATTGTGTACTCTACAATCTATTTTTAAATGCTGTATTTATGACATTAAGGAACCAATAGATGTCTGGATTGTATTTGAATCTATTGACATCACTAATTCAGTGATCTCTGCCTAACATTCCAACTTGGGAAGACTGAAAAATTCGTCATTTAGCTGGACTGCAGTTGTAGCTGGACTTACAAGAAGAAGAAGGGAGGAAATCTAAGGAAAAGTTGTCAAACAATTTTACATTTGGGGAGCTTGTCATCAAAGGAATAATCTTATTTGTGTGCATCCCAGTCTGTTTAACAACCTTGAAATTATGAAGCTTTCCACGACCAAAAGCAGTGGAAGGGCGAACAATAAGTGGTCTAGACCTTCCTGTCACTATGTTCATAATAAGTTCTGTGGAGGTATGCTTGCCGCTTGGGCGAGTTGGTGGAAGAGAGACCTGCATTAGATCCCAGCAGTTAGGGGTGAATTTACATTAAGTTTCGGTATCATGAAAACAGTGAGGTGATAAATAGACGTGGCTATTATATTTTAAAAACCTGAGCTTTTATACAGCACTAAAGCCACTAAATGTGCTCAAAGCACTATACCAGTGTTCCCCAACAGTCCTTTTCCAGCCAAATACCTTCTCAACGCAATTCCATGTGAAGTATACAGAGATGCAGCCATTTTACAGGTGTACTTGCTTTGATATACTGACAAGATCCTCCTCTGCCTATGGTCAGGTACTCAATAACACCTGAGTGGGGTGAGGAAATGAGTGTAAATAGCCTTTCCCAAGGACTCAACAGCGCAACTGCATGGTCCGGTTTTTAACTCAGAACCTCGCGGTTACAAGTTGAGCTCCTTGATCCCACAGTCATGCTGCAACATAACATAATTAGGTTGATAAAGCTTTATATTAATGGCTAGCACAATATACAGGGTGAGACACACAAAAAAGGACTCTCTGTAAAGTTTTTATAACTTTATCAATAAGGCAGCTACAGCAACGAAAATTCGACACAATCATATTGATGGCCAAAAGGTTTGGGAAAGTTTCGTAAACACCTTATTAAAAATGTGGAAATGGTGGCGAAAAACGAAACATGACCCTTTTTTGTAATCGAGGCCAAATTTAAAATAGAGGTTAAAATTCAAGAAGGTCGAGTAATTGTGCACATTTCAAACAGAAACAAAGTGAGAGTCTGATATTTTAGACTTTGAAATCGTGTAAATCAATAGCAAGGAAATGGATGAGATGGTAAGAGAACATATGGTTTTCTTACGAGGCACATTTTTTGCTTGCAAGAAATGTGACCTCAAAAAATTGGGTTTACTGGTCAATTCATTCATCCAGAATATGTCCATGAATGTCCCCTATACTCTATCAAGTGCACAACATGGATAGCTTACAATTTTTGTGGACTAGTAGGCCATTTCTGATTTGAGGACTAAAAGGAAATCCCCAAAAGTTGACAAAAGAGCTTTATATTTCAATGTTACAGAAGTTTTGGAATAAAGTAGACGGTAGAGGAATCAGCCAACAAGTGTGTAAACAATGATCAGTACAGCTTTGTTTTCTTGAAAAATTTATTCAGTGCCTTGAATCACTTCCTTGTTATTGTTTTACCCACTTTCAAAGTCTAAAACGTCAGACTTTCACTTCATTTCTGTTTGAATTTTGTATAGTTACTTGACCTTCTAGAATTTGAACGCATATTTAATTTTGGCCTTGATTTAAAAACAGGCCATATTTTGTTTTTTGCCACTATTTCCACATTTTTACAGAAATGTTTACGAAACTTGCCCAGCCATTTTGGTCATAAATACCATTGACTATGTCAAAGTTTCATTGCTGAAGCTGCCTTTTGAACGAAGTTATTGAGACTTTGCAGAGAGCGCTTTTTTTGTGTGTGTGTCACCTTGTATTTGATGTCATCAGTGTGTTGGTTCCTTGATGCCTATATTTGTTATAAGATTGCATAGTTTTCATCTGTTGCTTGTGGTCACAGCATTGGGGTACTTGAGGTTAGTGTTTCTGTAATGAAAACCATACCAAACTACAATAAACATTTAATTAAAGTTTCACATCAATGCTACATTACAGTGTTAAAAGGCTAAAGAAACAAAAAAAGCTTTTGGGATTCACCAACGTCTTTATATTGTTTTAGGGTTTCCAAATGCTGGGATATTTCATGTTGTTCACTTTCAGCTTTGCCTCTTACCTTCTATTGAATGCTTCTTTTTTAAGCTCTCTAAAAGTGTTTTTATTTGTGTTATTGGTGGCTTTTTTGTTAGTATGTTTGTTTGATTTACATATTTTTGGTTGTTTTCTTTTCTCTTGCATGGTGTTTTTATGACTTTCATTTTTTGTTTGTTTGCTTCCCACCCCTTCCCTCTCTGTTTTATCTCTACAATCCCAATGGTGTCGTCGCCCTCTTCCCCTCCTGGACTCTCCCCCATATCTTTGATTCAGACTGAAATATACAACATGTCAGAGGAGTTGGTGACGCACACCCCGCATGCCATGCGCAAAAACAAAAAATCGTCTTCCGTCCAAAAGTCCAACTCCTTCAGTGTAAGTGAAAATCAAAATGTAGTTTTGATATTCATGTTGGGCTCTTAGATTGGTTGTATGTACTATTGAACCACTCAACAATCCTTTCTTTTCAATTATACATAGGCTTGTTCATGGTTGTCAACAGCAATAGTATCTTACCTTAATGAGAGAAAAAAGGTCACCATTATGAGCTAAAAGAACAAACAATTTATGTGACAAAAGATTCAACTTCAAACCAAATCTTTGGTACAGAAAATGTCATTTAATAGAATATGAACACATTTTTAAAATTCCAATTTTAGTGATTTCACCACTGCTTCTAAGAAAAACAATGTGACAGGTAATTTCTAATGTCAACATTCCTTCGTTTCATTTTTACATCTTTATGTATAAGAAAAGAATTTAAAAGAAGCAAACCTTCAATCTCAAACCATTTTGAACATGAGGCATTTGGATATTTCCAAATGGGTCGTTAGGTTATTATTGGCCTGTTATTAACATTAGACACATGATGGACATGTTTTCTTTCATTTTGTGATAAGGCCAGTCTGACTGTTAAGTCTTCTTACACTGAAAACGAAAAAGGAAACAATTTACTTTATTGATTTAACAGAAGTTAAATTTCAGTCCGAATCACTCAAAGGATTGTTTTCCTGAATTAATGAAATGCTGAGGGCATAAAAAGACATACACGCTGTGGGACTGTTTGTTTGGTATCATAACTATCCTTTTGCCCTTTGACATTTTGGTGTCTTGCCGTTATTGTGCTAGCATGGATATCTTTTTATCTGCATGGTGGCTGGTTAATGCCAGTTGTGGTTTGTTTGTTTTCTTGCTTTTTTAAAAAAAAAATTATAATTTGTTTGTTAAAGATATATTCATTTGATCGATTACGCTAAAGGGCTGAAATGTTTTCACTTAACTTGGTTTGCCTACCTTTGTTTACCTGAATGCTATTATCTTAATGTTTTTATTGGTTTGGTTTGATGACATGAACACACACACACAGACACACACAGACACACACAGAGGCACAGAAGGAGCATGTTGTTCCATCAAACATTGAAGGCAACCACAAATGAAGAGAAGAAAGCAAGCAGTTGAATGAAAAAATATTTTAAAATTCAGTTCTTGGAACATTGTTGCCTACAAGCATCATATATGTTATAGGGCTCTTTTTTCGATTATTTTGTGCCTTGAAATAACTTTGTCTGTTTATCTTTCTGTCTCTCTATGTGTCTGTCTGTCTGTCTGTCTGTCTGTCTGTCTGTCTCTCCCTATCTCTCTTTCTCTGTCTGTCTGTCTGTCTGTCTGTCTGTCTGTCTGTCTGTCTGTCTCTCTCTCTCTCTCTCTCTCTCTCT
>JAOYNN010058439.1:0-12267 GCA_025770095.1 Goniobranchus kuniei | reverse complement strand
TTATTATTATTTGTTATTTTATTTGCATTTTGTCCCTGTTTCCTTTTACCTGATGAAGGACAATTGGCCAAAATGTTATATATATGTTTGGTCCTGTCTTACATTTTATCGAATAGCTCTAAACTTTGCATACATTTCCACAAATAGAATCTAGATCTAAATTTGTGCTCTAGACTCTCATCTTTGAATCATCTGTTTCATGAAGAGTGAACCTAACTGCTAAGCTATTTCTTTTTTTTAGCAAAATTATCATACATCACAGTACTTTCCTCAAGTTACATGGATATAAGACAGTTACATATGATTTCATATATACAAAACATTGTGAACAGCATGGACACCTTTCATTTATTCCCAAGATCAGTGAAATTTGTAGTCTAATACAAGGGTTAAAAGGTCTGATACCTTTAATACAATTTCAACACTTGTGAGGTTGATATATTTTCTCAAGTCTATTAATGCTGTGCCTTTAGTGGAAAAGTTCCTCTTTATGAGCTACCTGTTAACTATGAAGGAGTTTATGGAAACTGAGCATTACAACTACTTCCTCTTCTTTCTCTTCTTCTTCTTCTTCTTCTTCTTCTTCTTCTTCTTTTTCTTCTTCTTCTTCTTCTTCATTTATTACACTGACTGACACCAACTGAGTATTACTGTGATTGTGCACTGTATCCTACTACACTATTTGCTATCTAGACCTGAATTGTGGGCGTGACTAACTCTCTGTGAGCGTTATGAGTGCATCACCTGTGACGAGTGAGAAAGGCTAGCTTATTTGAAAAGGGCTTTATTCACCTAGTACTTTCATAATTTTTCTATGACCCTGTATTTCCTAGAATGAACTGGTATTGTCAAGAAAATTCTCTTCTAGAGAGTTCCAATAGAATGTTATAAATACAAGAGTGAAGAGAGAGTAAGATAGAGCAGACACTTGAGAACTGTTGTTGGGAACGTTTATTTGTATGGTTGAAGGCTATTCATTATTAAACTTCTCGAAACTCTCACGTCTCGTCAGTAAAGTGATGGAGAAACTTGTGAAAGATCACATAATCGATGATATGAGATCAAATGACTTATTTTCAACAAAGCAGTATAGATTCCTGGCTGGTCGCTCCACTGCACTTCAACTTCTGCAGGTTATAGATGAGTGGACATTCAATAGATTGCACCTACATGGACTACCAAAAAGCTTTCGACACAGTGCCGCATAAAAGGCTTATAAGTAACCTAAAACCATATGGCATTGGACATAAATCATTGAGTGGATTGAACGCTGTGTACAAGGGAGGAAACATTAAGTAGTGGTAAACAGGGAGGCCTCAATATGGTACAATATAACAGGAATTCCACAGGGATCAGTAATTGGACCACTGCTATTTGTAATTTTCATCAACGATCTCCCTGATCTGGTGAACTCAAGTGTTTACCTCTTCGCAGATGACACAGAAATATTTAACATTATTAAAACAAAAGAAAATATGGATGTGCTGCAAAAGGATTTAAATAAGCTCACATCTTAGAGCAATACATGGCTCTTGCATTTCCATCCTGACAAGTGGGTAAACATATGTACATTGGTAAACGCAGTCCGGACCCAAATTTTAAATATGCATTAATGGAAAAACACCTCCAAACCGTATCAGATGAGAAAGATATTGGGGTGATAATTGAGGACGATCTAAGCTTTGAAAAACATATAAGTGAAAAGGTCAAAAAAGCAACGTCAATGTTTGCAATGATCTGAAGAATATTCCATCTAAATGAGGAAACTTTCATTCCATTGTATAAGTTATTGGTAAGCACACACTTGGATTATTCAAGCTCAGTCTAGATGCCCTGTAGGATGAAACATATAGAAGAAATAGAAGCAGTTCAAAGGAGAGCAACGAAACAAATACCAGAAATGAGAGAATTACCATACGAGGAAAGGCTGCAAAGATTGAAATTGCCAACACTGAGATTTAGGAGAACCCGTGGTGATATGATTGAAGTGTATAAAACGCTTCACTCAGTTTATGACCAAAAAGTAGGCAATGTCATAAAATTGGCCTCTGACATGTCCACTCGAGAATGAACTAGGGGCAACCGCAAAAAATTGTTTCAACTAAGCTTCAGGTCAAACTTGAGGAAACATAGTTTCAGCATCAGAGGGGTTCAACTTTGGAACAGCCTCCCAGAAAGTGTGATATCGTCAAGATCACTGAACGAATTCACGAACCGACTTGTTATGTTCTGGAAGAAAGAGGGGGCTGTATACAACTATAAGGCAACCATCACTTTACACTGAAATGACGTACAAACAATAGTCCAGCAAAGAGGATCAGAACCTGTGCTGGAAATCAACTCTAAGTAACTCTAAGTAACTAAGTTTCATTTGTTCAAACACCCGTGGAATAGTGCCACTCACAATAAATTTAGGACAGTGAGGACATTTTATTTCACCATCAATATTCTCGTGCATATTACTTATGACCTGTGTGGAAGGTATCGCAACATGCACAGTTGGTTAAAACTACCTAGTTTTTTCCACAGTATCTGAAGGTAGTTGACTGCAGATCACTTTTGAACTTGTCGAAGTTACTGCCACATTAAACTCAAGGGCGACACCAACATTCTGAATTATAAAATTTTTACATTTCCATTACTTATTTTCATAATAAATGTAGGCAGCTCATCTCTCAGGATGCGTATTGAGAATATTTACACTTATCTCTTACCCTGGTGGCTAGCCTCAACTCTTTGATATGTCGTTGAGAATCCAGTAAAAGAAGTGATGGAATCACTGAGAAACTCTATTCGCATCGTATCAGTTGAGCTCCAGTAAACAATGGGATCTACTACAGGAAAGCAGTGGATGCCCATTACAGGAGAATGTATGTAGGGGCCTGTTTGAAAACAAGGAAAAGAACTTTATGTCATTTTAGAACTGTAACATAATTGCTTATTGATCAACAAAAAACAACAACAAACAAACAAACCCAAGAAAGCAATAAGAAAAGAGTATCATAATATTAGGTACCACAAAGTAACTATCTCAAGCAGTTGAAAGCGACCGCCCAGCACGAGAAATGCAAAAAATACACACAAATCAACGGGTCGCTCTATTGCCATCAAAATAAAATCTTGTGTTTAAACTACCCAGTCTTCTTTGTTTATTGTTCCTCTTTATTATCATGTCTGTTTTATTCAAGTTTAACGCCCTTGTGTTATTGTTATGAACAGTTTGCTATACCTATATTGCTGATATTCGTTACAGGTAAAGTTAAGATTTATGCTAGCTCCTGGATCAACCATACTGACAAAAATAGTCATTGCTTCGTTGGAACTTGACCAATTGGCAAACGATTTTCACCACAAGAAAGCGGAGAAATTGAGCTTTGCATTGAGACCCCGCCACTTGGGGCAGAAACCCTTGAACCCTTTCATTTCTTCGATTGATAGGTTTGCATTGTGAAACTCAGGGTACAAAAAATATGAAAATCGACTTGCAGGTAAACACAATAAAGTTTAATTATTCACATAACCTCTGTAAGAATTTCATAGCTAGTGGTTTACTTCCAAGTGAGCCGTCAGCGTATCAACCCAAAGAAGTAGACCCAATATTCATCCCCATAAAGGCCACCATGGCTGATCTGTCAGACTCAGCCATGAAATAAACTTCAACAAAGACTGAAAATGCTCTTTCACTGATTCCTCCAACACAAAATTTGCCTAAGTTTTTCTTATTTTGTAAATAAATTAATCAATCTGCAATTATTTTTAACATGTAAGAGGTCATAGGATTTTGAGGGCAATGGGACAATGATAAAATATATAATTACATATTCTATGGTTGGTTGAAATCACCACTTTATGCCCAAATGAGCAGTTTTTGTAAGGAAAATTCTAAGTCCAAAAGAATCTTCACTGTTCTTTGCATGCACATCATAGCATTATTTATATGATTACTGATCTTTGGTTTATTGATGTAAATTGTTCCAGTCAATATGTTTATGTAACCAGATAATTCAAATATAGTTTAATATTTTGATTTGATCAGTTTGAAAATGCAGTTTTTGTCAATGACAACGGTGCTAAAAAAATTTTGAAGTCCAAAATAAACTAAAAAATTCATAACTTATTCATTTACTGTCCAATTTTGATGACTTAAAAACTGGAATGCTTGTTTTTGTACATTCTATCAGGGTGATCAATTGAAAGTAAATTTTATTCAATATGAAAAAATAACTTTGTGGTACCTAATAATTTATATATAACTCATGGAACTACATGGTCTAGACTCACCGTCATATACAATAAGCCTCTCAAAAAGGCACTCTGTTTTGTTGTTGTAGGGATCATCGACAAATTGCACATCCACCACATCAATTGATAACCTCACAAAGGCATCAGGTGACTTTATAAGCCATTTGCAATGAGTGTTACTGTAAACAAAATTTTTTTAAAGCATTTCAAATACAACAATTGAAAATTAGGAAACAATGAAGGAAACAATGGAGTCATTGAAGATTCCATACTGTGCAGATTATCCCTTTTTTCTCTATCATATATATAAAGATGGTATGTTGGAACCACAATGCGAAAACATGATAATCATAATTGATAATGATTAAAATTTCTTACTTCCATGCAACATCTCAGTGACATAATTTACAAATACAACCTCATTTAACTGATAAGGGCACATATGATTTTGTGTTCATTTGTAAAATAATCATAATAGGCCTAGCATAATTTCTTTAGCTTGTTTTTACCACAGTTGATGCCACCTAGCTCACCATGGTCAGTTATGTGATGATTCTATAACATCCACCATAATGTGACATTATCTGTTTGTCAAGGGGAACTACCATGACAGGTGTTTTGTTTCAACTACATGAAGAATTACATTGATTTAAGTTATGTTTAAAGGTGGATATGATTCTGATATCTCTGTGATGTTTTATTTCGTTTTATTGTTGTTGTTTTTTTGCTTTTGCTCTTATGTTTTGTTTTTGTTTTTGCTTCTTTTTTTTTTGTTGTTGTTTTTTTTTATAAAGAGTTACTCTCACAACTTTTGATAATTCTATATATGCACTTTTGTTTTCTTTTCTTTCCTTCAAAACTGAAACTTCACTGATTTGAAGACTCCACAGTTTAAACATGTGAAAGTTGACTTTCATCTTGAATGATGTAAAATCTGCAGATTCTTTTCACTCAATTGGGGTTTCATCCCAGAGTCCGATTGTTGATGGTATGAATAACACTGTGTTTGATGTTTTGTGGGCATAAAAGCAATATTTCTGCTGAGGAAAGCCAACCGTTTGTTTGCTTTTTGGCATATGGATGCAATATGTTTCTTCGTTATAGATCTCAGGTGATGGTAAGTCCGAGATATTTTGCTGCTTTGACATTTGGCAATGTAGCTTAAACTTGTTTGTCACACATAGAGTTTCACATTTGCCTTGATTGAACGTCATAAGCCAAGTACTCACCCTTTCCTCAAGGTTTGGAGATCTTTCTGGATTATTTGGGAGTCTGATGCATTATCAAATTTTCTGTATAGAAGACAGACATCTGTGAATAATCTCACAGTTGATGTGATGGTATCCGGCAAGTCATTAAGGTTTAATAGGAAAAGGAGACAGCTTATGACTGTCCCTTGTGGGATGTCTGATTTTACACTTGTTTTCTTGGATTTTTCTCCTTTAAATGATACCTACTGAGTTCCGTGGCATAAGAAGTTATCCACTGTAGGGTTTAATCTCTTATTTCATAATGCTCACATTTCGCCACTAAGCGTTGATGGGGAAACTTGTCGAAGGCTTCTGAGAAGTCCAGAGTGTGCAATTAATATGCTCTCCCTTGTCAAGTCCATCTGCCAGGTCCTGAACTGTTTCAATCAGGTGGCTTTCGCAAGATTTATTCCTTCTGAACCAATGCTGGTAGTTGGAGAGAATTGAGTTCTTTTACAGATGGTTTATGATGTTGCTGTGAAGAATGTGTTCCATTACTTTACAGCATATGCAGGCATAGATATCAGTCGGTAATTTGATGTTTTGCTTTTATCCCCTTTCTTGAATATTGGAGTCATAAATGCCTCTTTCCATTTGTCTGGTATGAGACCCTGTTGCAGGACGCCTTGAATATCAATGTTAGCACAGGTGTGATTTCCAGTGCCAGCTCCTTCAGGAATCTGCCAGGTATTTGGTCGGGGCCTGTTGCTTTGTTTGGGTTTATGTTTTTTTACAACGTATAAACACCTTTCTCGTTTATTAAAATGTCAGAGATCATTGGATGGGATGTCACATCTTTGGCTGGTATGTTTCTTACATCTTTGTCAGAAAGAAATGGAAGTAAACTGGTTGTTCAAATTGTTTGCTTTGCTGAGACTCTTGCAGTGCAGGATTCCATTCATCTGGAGAGGCACAACACCAGACAAATCTGCTCTTTTGCCTTCAATAAAGCTCCAAAACTTTTTTGGATTCCCGGCACAGTCTTCACTTAACATATTGGCCATGTATGTGTTATATGCGTTTCGACATTCACGCTGCATTATCTTATCTTTCTACAGATTTTGGAAAAGCTCTAAGTCATTCTGTCTACCCATCTTCTCTGCTTTCTTACATGCCTTCATCTTTCATCTTGATAGTTGTTTCAAGTCTTTGACCATCCAAACTCGGCTGAACCTGGTGGATGACATCTTGACTGGTACACGTCTGTCCATTGTCTCTATGCATTTGTCTCTAAATGGGTTCCACAACACGTTTATGTCACTATGTTTTGTTTGTGTGTCAAGAAAATGGTCAGAAAAAGTTTGCATTTCTGAGTGCAATGAGGCTAGATTTGCACGTTTCCATAAGAAAGTTTTGTCTTTATAGGATTTTTGTATTTTGCCTTCACTGTTGACTCAATGCATGCGATGGTGTCATGGTCGCTGATGTCTGGAATGGCTATGCATTTATCAATTAATTTAGGGTGGTTTGTGAACAAAAATTCAAGGATGGAATTTTCTCCTGTTGGGAAGTTCATGATTTGTGTAAGTACCATCACCATGAAAAAATCTTTTAACTGTTAATTACTCTGGGTTATCTGTTACTATTTATGTTGCCTGTTTTCCAGTCTTTGTCTGGCGTGTTTAAATCTCCAGGTAGTTTGGTGTCTTTTGACAAATTTCTGCAGATCACCACTTAATTTGTTGTAGTAGTCAAGATTCCTGTCAGGCGGTCTGTAAAGTGAGCAGACTGCTTGTGAAGAACTGCCTTTACTCTTTACCTTAACATCAAGTAATTCACTGGTGAAGTTTAAATAGACTTCGCAACAGCTGAATGATGATGTGATGGCAATTAGTACACCACCATATCCATCCTCTCTGTCTTTTTTATAAATATTGAGTAATATCTATGTGATAGGACAAATTGTCTGATTGGGGATACCTTTTGAAATACAAAAAAAAAGAAAGGTCAATGAGAAACTTAACATATTCAAGTATTCAGCAGAAAATGACAATTTTCAAATCATTTCCTTCACTTACTTGTCATAGTCTGAGGGGTAGTCAGGTGATGTCAAGGTTTGAGGAAAATTAAGGGCATAGTGCACTTCATCAATTTCAAAACATGCTGTAAATATGGAGACAAAGAAAGCATTCTAGGTTATCAATATTTGAAATGGGAAGAAAGCACATGAGTAACACAGTATTTTAGGGAATATAGGATGTTCATTACTACTGAGTATCTACGTCCCATACAATACTAAAAAGATAAATTTATAAATTTGTTCCCTCGGCTGTAGGCAGTGGACCATTTGAAAGGTACATTTTTCAGTACCTCTGATAAGAACAAGTAAAAAATTGCCAGTGCTTTGTCATAATCGTTGGAATGTATTAGAAAGATAAAGAACCAGTTTTCTCTATTGAAATAATATAAGTGCAGAAGTGAAATATAACCAAGCAATGTCAAAGGATGTGTTATAACAGGGGAGGGGGGGGGGGCTGTATATTAGTTGAAAATTTCACCTATTTTATATGAAAGAAGTCGCGAGTATGATTTCTTTCATTTTTCTTATTGGATATTCATTGCTGACTGGTGTAAGTTTGTCTTTATCTATCAATAAGAGGCCTGAGGTGTAAATGTTTGTAAACAAATGCGAGGGAAAGCAAAACAAAACAAAACAAAACAAAAAGTGAGCTTTTGTACAGCACTAAATCCACTACATACTCGAAGCTCTGTACAAGTGTTCTTCAATGAAATACCTTCTCAGCTCCATGTGGAGTATACAGAGATGCAGCCATATTACAGATGCAATTGCTCTCCTCCTCTGCCTATGGTTGGGTACTCAATAACATTTGAGTGGGAAGAGGAAAATGTATGTAAATAGCCTTTCCCAAGGACTAAACAGCTATGGTATGGCCCGGCCTCGAACTCGAACCCTGCAGTTACTACAAGTCCAATGCCTGACCCCACAGCCACATTGCCACACAAGCAAATGTCTCAATGTCATCATGTGATGATTCAAGAGTCCATTAGACTGACTTTATTTACAGAAGAGCCTAAGTCAATGCTAACACACAAATTGTCACATTTCTTATTTCATCAATACTAAAGAACTGGAAAGAAAATAAAATTTAAAAACCAATGAAATAAAATTTGCAGGACAGGCGGAGTAGAAAGTTTTTGTTGCTGCCTTAAATACCATTTGGCACAGAGGTAGTAGGTAAATAAGTAAGTAAGTAAGTAAGTAAGTAAGTAAGTAAGTAAGTATGTAAGTAAGTAGGTAAGTAGGAAATTAGGTAAGTTATTTCATTACACAGGGTATTTTAAAAAACTCCTTGATTTAAAGAAAATCTGGAGAATGGTGTTGCATGGTTACATCAGACAGACTTAAAGTTACATTTTTTAATCACACCAAAAAATTGTTGCGCAACGTTATAGTCTTCATCAGTGCACACGACCAAAACCATAACTAAGGGACTCATAACAATTTAATAACATCCAAAATAGCTCTAACTCCACAACAACACAACTGATGTGTGCTAGAATTTGTGAAAATTATAAAGATTTATAATTGTTCATCGTTTATTCCGACACAATTCTAATGTTGATCAACCATCAAACAAATTGAACCCCAAATGGTATCATGATTACATTGAGAAGATGTGCAGTTGTGACCAAAGAAAATGGCATTCAGACCATCCTTTGGACCCTAGGCAGGTAGTTGAACGTTTTTGAGATGTTTACAGGTAAATCCCACAAAGTCAACATGTAGAGCTGGCAGTGAATTAGGCATTTCACACAGAGCAGAGCATACAAGCTTACGAAAAGACTGCGACTTTATCCAAATAAATTACAGATAAGACAAAGCTAATAAGCAAGACTTGGTCGAGACCTATGATAACCTTGCTTTCAAGGGTCATTTTCAGTGAAGAGGGACCTTTCATTTATTTGGAAAGGTCAACAGACACAGTGTGAGGATATGGTGGTGTGAGAATCCACGTGCAATACTGGAAGTGGAACGTGATTCGCCAAAAATCAAACCAGATTGTGCATGGTCATTTTTCTTACAACCTGTGTATGGTAAAAGGCTATCTAAATATGCTGACCAACAAGGTCATTCTGACATTAACTGTTGAGGGAGGTGACTTATCTTTTTCAGCTAGATGGCACACAGCCGCATTGGCATCTCACTGTCTGTTCATATCCGAACAAGATCCTGACAAACAGATAGATTCATTATGCTGGACATTAAGACAAGGTGTTTAGCCAATGGCAACCAAGATCACCCAACCCTTAGACGACTTTTTTCTTAGGGGGTACATCAAAGACAAAATTTTTGTACCTCGATTACAAGACACTGGATGATTTAAAGGGGCATATCACTAGTGTTGTGCAGTCAACTGTGCAGTGTGTGAAACAGATATGCTGTAGAGATTGTGGACTGAATTGAATTACAGCATTGATATTGTAATAGACAGGGCACACATTGAGTCTCTGTGATCCCAACTAATGTCATACAACATTTGTTCCATATGTCTTAACTGTGTTACAAATTAATTTTAAACATTCCGATAAATTAACACTTAACAATTATTTGAAATCAGGGAGTGTTTTAAAATACACCATGTACATGAATTTCTTTGCACTTACTGATTGAATATTTGTGATCATTTGAATACTGAATGCCTCAATCTTCATACATAATTTCAAATGAATGCTCGCAAGTTGATTTGTGACAAGATGGAAATTGGGAAATCATAAAGCACCAAACATTATGTTGTTCTTTTATCACAGATAAAACAAATTTTGTCAATGTTTCAACTGAAATTATTGTCTTTTCTGTGTCCTGATTCCTTTGGAATTGAATAAAAATATGAATTAATCATTACAAAGAAGACCAGAGCCAAAATGACTCTTACCCCAATGTGTTGCACGCACAGACTTATATCCCAATCTAAAACCCAAGTTATTTGTTGACCCTCCAGTTTGGAATCGCAAAATTACAAAGTCTGTAGTACTGACGATGCGATGGGGCAAACTTTCACCACCACAAAATTTGGCAAGAAGTGGTTCAGTCCTGTTTCCTGCTGATGAATAAAACAAAAAAGCATTAAAATGATACCCCACAACAAAAAACTTATTACTTCAAAATCAACCATAATGACAAGGTTTTGGATATCTTAAACCCTTTAATGTATTTTCGGCTGTCAAAAAAGATAAAATAAGTATGAAAAAAGTGAAAAAAGCTTATTCTCTTGGGCATCAAAAATGTATTTGATAGATACGGGTATGATATGCTGCTTTCTCTGGGGGTGGGAGGATGGGATTGCATGATACTAAATGTGCCAATTTTGCAAGCTTGTTCTCTGCTCACATTCAGTTACTCATTTGCATGGGAGGGATGTGAAAGAATTTAAAGTTTAAACATCTTCCGAAATGCGTGTTGACAGCCTTTATATTATTTTGACCAACTTGTAGACAACAAATTTTACAGAATTGGAAAGAAAAGGAATTGATTTCTCTAGAATTTTAGCTTGTTTATCAACTTGCATGGTAAAAGCATGGAAACCAAACATAATGCACAGATTTTTGTGTGTGTGAAATATCTTTATTTCTTTTAACTTTAGAATTATCAGCTCATAACCTGTCCATCTGGCCACTCAAGCTTTCAAACAAATGTTATTGTATCATATTCATTTATCTTTTTATTATTATTTTTTTTTTATCTTCATTTCCAGGTTAATGCAGAATACATATAGGGGTAAGATTAATTGAAGATTTTTAATGAAACAGAATTGATTCTCTACAGTGAAAATTTCTACCCTTTGTATCTGGTGAAAAGATAGATTGTATTTATACTGCTTACCATCAAATATCTCTAGACTATTTTCAGAACAATTCAAACTTTCATCAATCAATACGTCTGTGACATTGAGGAAAACATAGTCGTCGGATGATGTAATATGCCACTCACATTCAGATCCACTGAAAAAGTCAAAATACATGAATCAGAATGAAACAAATGAAACTACACATGAAGCTTATATTACATCTCCATGGAACAAATATTTTCAAACTTTAAAAATCTTACTGACCAAGAATATCAGAGTTTAAGAAGCAAGAAAGTGTAGAGCACTACTTTTTGCAAGTAAAACCATATTTTGGAAAAAAAAAAGAAAAAAACTTGTGATTTAGTAAAGGTAAATGGAAAAACAACATCCGAGAAAAAAAACAACTACACTGTCCACAGTGAGCATCAAATGAACACAAATGAAACAAATTGGAATGATAAAAACCTACACCTGAGAATAAAAATTCTGCAAACATGCATTTTTCCCAACAGCAATCTATAGGTCTGAAGCATGATCCACAATAAAGATACATCAAACTGAAAATCAATGCCTTTGTAAAGAGGTCCTAAAGTAAAATTTTGATAATATTATGGATAACTAAAGATAATATGAGTAATGTAATGTCAAGATTTGACATCCAGAATTTTCATCTGCAACAAAAAAGAAAAGACCAAAAGCTTCCCATTGTGGATACATTAAAACAGACAACTGCATAGAACGTATGCAGTGTTCACATAAAAGCAAAACTTGCCAAACGAATCCTGCGCCAAATTTTCATCTATAAAAAGAGCGATGTAAACGCAATCAAACATCACTTACAGAGAGAACTTACTTCTTTTTCAAATGAAGCAATTGAAAGTGATACAAATTCAATTTGGAACCATTTCAGATGTATCGTGATGAATTCGATAAACAAAAATATCCCAAAGAAAGTAATCAGTGGAAAA
>JAOYNN010058328.1:0-12192 GCA_025770095.1 Goniobranchus kuniei | reverse complement strand
TCTCTCTCTCTCTCTCTCTCTCTCTCTCTCTCTCTCTCTCTCACACACACACACACACACACACACATTCACACTCAAACACAAATATAAAAAAAAAGGCTCACATGCACCATCACCTTATCCTTCTTCCTTCTCTTCTATCACATAAAGGCCCATACCTAAAAGGCTCAACTACCTTGTTTCTTGGAAAAGGCCGGCAATTGTATGCAAGGCCTGCAATAGGCTGATGAAGCAAGCCTTGCCCCTTGAACTGCCGGCATACCGGCAACCTGGTACTGGTGCCTATGGCCTATGTTAAATCGTCTTTCAGATGAAATGGAAAAAAAAATGTTTCCTAGACAGGGGAAAAAAACTGTTTACGGCAGTATTGAAAAAACAGGAGTCCGATGGCATTTCCCGGGTGGCTGGAATTGTATCAAAATCCCGGGATTTTCCCGGCCAAACCGGGAAACCTGGCAGGTCTGTATTATATCTACAGCAAGCTGCAATCCTATATTTTTAAAAATAAAACTTACAGCACACACCTGATAATTTGACCTCAAAGGGACCATGCCACTCAGGTCGAATTAAAAGAAAGTCGAATTATGAGGAAAAAAAGCTATTAGCAAGGGGGGAGAGACTTTTCAAGTGCATTGAATAAGGGCAATGTCAAATTCCGAGATGTTTAATTAAGTGGTGTGAGTAATTTCATCCTCACTAGGCAGATTCAACACATTTCCAGAACTGCCATTGAGATGATTCAAACCAGACTCCATGACTATATTCACAGATTTGTTGTTGCCTTTTGGCATGTGGCTGTAAAATGTGCATGTTCAGATCAGACTTCTTCAATCCACTGACTAATCAACTCCTCAACCTTCAACTCTACTGACAGTGGTGTGAACAAAAACATCCCAACTTTTCCTGTTATTCATATCCTGTTATAGGGTAATTCTAGAAATCTGATTAATCAGACCATTTTATTTTTCATGAAATTGATAACTTCTTCCATCTTCCTCAACAATCACATCTCAGACAAATGATCATGCTCCCTTTAAAAATTCATAGAGTTCTATGAAAGCTTGATCTATGTTAGCAAAGCTTCAACATCAGTAGCCCTCTTGGCTGCAGTTTGAAGCAAACTTCAGAGATATCTATCCAATAACTGTCATGGGTCAAGTGATGCTTGTCTAATTAAATTTTCCAGAGATGAAAAATTCTACGCAGTGTTTACAAAAATCTGTGTTTTAGTTTACAATTTTAACATTATGGACATTACATGTTGATTTTTAAATTACGTCAAATTTGGGTTGCCCAGAAGTCATGCGAAGGTCTGAACTAAAAAGTCAGAGTGGACCCTTAGGTCTTATTTTGTCTTTTTATTCATGACAGGATCAACATATTCCTAGTACCAGTGGCCACATACAAATCCCATATTCATGTTATTCTGAGAGTCAACTGTCTCTTGACTGCATGGATTATGACCATACGAACATTGTGCAAGGTAGATACATATCACTAGTTTGCATGCATGGTAAATCAAAATGGTCTCCTGCCCCATGAACACTAATTTGAATACTGTACATATTTTCAAGAATTTCAAATTTATTATTTGATTATTTGTCCAAATACAATCAGTAGCCTTGACTAACAATGTATATGGACTACATATAATTTTTTGTTGTTGTTATTGGGAATTTTTTGTTTTATCTATTTTATACAGTATCTGAAGTTGTCTTGATATTACATGCTCGAATGAAATGATTTGATTCCGTAAGGGTATGTTGCATCAGTTTGCCTAAATGAGGAAGGGCTTACCCTTTGTACCATACAGACTAGCCAGACATCCTTTTGCTATTTTGCTCTTTGTCATCACACTTCCAGTACCTCACATTAAAGTGGAGCAATGTCCAAATCCTTCATGAAAATGCTGGTTTATTACAGAAACTTGAAAACTCACTTTGGTGAATTATTTCCTTTTTTTCTCTCATGGGTACAAAATATTGTACGCGAGGCTTCTTCCACTGATGATGACTTTGCTCTTCACCCTGAATCAAGGTGATAGTGAAACTGCTGTCTTCCACACATATGCTTCACTTTGATTTGAATTTTATGCACAATCCATATCTTAGTAATCTTCGCAATGCCAGTTTTCCACTATAAAGCTCAAGAGTTAAAATCATAAGCTGTTAAGAAATTTGAATCTAAAAGAGCCGGAACACTTGTTATTGGAATTATTTAGAAATTATTCTGGGTCTTCGAAGACACCAATGTCAACAGCAATCATATTGGTAATCCCACCTCTGATGTTTCCCATTTATCTTGTGTTGAAAATAACATCAAAAAACACTTGGGGAAATTCACAAAAGTACAAAGAGTTTACTTACATGATATGGAATTCTAAGGCTGTCTGCCCCCTTCATTAAAATCCTTGATGAGAGTCCTCTTGACATACGTGGACTGGGGTAAGGAAACTCAATTAGGTCACAATTTGGGGTATGAACATTTTCTACCCATAGCCAAAGAGATGTGATAGTGATAAGTCATCCGCTTATATTTCACAATTTGGGTAACATTTTTCACTTGCACTTCAAATATAAAAAGGTTTACAATCCTTTTCAATCTCATCTTTATGGGAGCCAAAATAAAAAAAGGGTCCTCTCCTCACCTCTCGGTGTTCATCTCTTTCAACAAGCAATTTATAATGCAGAAAGAATACTGTATACTAATATATTACGTATTTATGTCACCTATGAAATAAAAACTATACATGCTGGAAACAGCTCTGTATAACAATTTTTTTCTCTTTTCTTGCAGAATTTTTGAAACAAAAAAATAATAATCCTCAATCCGCACAAAATGTGCCTGCGTGCACCTGCAATTATTTTTTCAAGTTTCAGCAATAATCCATAAACCCATTTCGTGTATGCAATTGATTTTCCAGTGTATTGTGATAAAAATGGACATCAGTCATAATATTGCTCCCGCGTCAGAAAATCTCTTCCACATACGAAATTACACACCCACTCACCACTTTAACAGTGTAGAGATTTCTCAAACTGAAAAGAATGTGTCTGCTAAAATGTACAGATTTGAAGATGCCATAATGTAAACAAATTCTATGGAGAAGAAATTGAGTGGAAAAAAAAGACGGCATTACCTTTGTTAAACCAGAAGTGGTATTTTCCACTGGTTCACAGTCCTTTAAATTGCTACTCCCAAGTGTGCTCGGTGTCAATTTCTGAATGAAGTTGAAGAATTGATCACAAGTGCTGCCTCCTCTGCCTGTTACGGGTATTCCTCCTTGATCTTTCATCAGCACTTAAGTGCATGTATACAAACAAGTCATTTTGATGTCATCCTCAATAGTTTGGTCCTTTTATTTAAAACAATTCCCGATTCCCTTATAACTCAATTTGAAAAAAGTTTGCTCTTCAGTACGTATGAACACAGCACGATAAAGCAGGAGAAATATTTTCTTTGGTATCAATGATACAGCAAACCAGACAAATTGATCATCAAACCTGGATGATTCAGCAGACAACTAGCAAATATACATTAATGTTGTATATCTATGTATACATTTTTTTTCACAAGATAGAATGTTGTGTCAACAATGATCATCTTTTAGAAAACATACACTACTCAGGACATTCAAATTGGGCGGGTGGATTTTAAAAAGTTTGCCTTGTTCTCAGCCTGTGTTATGACCATGAATCAAAAGAGTGTTTGCTGAATTTATTGCAGTAAGTTCCCTGTGAGATGGGAGCTTTTCATTGCTGTACCTGCTGCACCTGCCCAACAGTAACTTAGATTTCTCGGCTGCAGTGAGAAAGCCAAGTGGCTAAAATCATGCAATGGCACCGCAGCTGAGTTAATTTTCCTGTCAATCCTTAACTCATTTGATATCTTTTCTTTCTTCCATGGGTGGGCTGGCCTATATTATGTATACATTATATATTTATTGAGTCAGATGTGATTGATGGCAGAAGTATTTTTTATGCTATCCGCATATATATTTAGAACTTAATAGCTTTTACAGGGGTTCCTACAGCTGTGCTTCCTTAAAATTCAAGGTTTCAAGGAGAATTTTCGTGAATTCAAGGAGGCTTAAAGCACCCGCCTCGACACCAATTTTCCAGAACTTGAGGGCATTTGTCACAGCCTCGCCGCTTGTCTTTCAATTTTTTTCTAAACAAAATCAAATTCAAGGATTCAAGGAGATTTAGGCCAAAATTCAAAAAGTTTTCAAGGAGATTGGTGGGGAAAATCAAATTCAAGGAGGTTTCAAGGAGCTCCTTGAAATTAAGGATGCCACGGGAACCCTGCTTTTACAACTGGCATCTTAGCAAGATCTTTAACTGCCACTAAGAAAAAGTGAAACCCTTGAGTGCTGGGCTTTTTTTTTTTAACATTTTCAAAAAATTATTTGTCCTATTAAATATTAAATCACATCAACCAAACTTTCAGGCGTTGTTTATCATATATTTATGTGACTGTGTGTTTTTTAATTTTGTTTTGGTATATTGGTTTGAATTTTATGAACCCTTGACCGGTGGTCACTTTTTGAAAATCAAAAAAACTTTTGAACAAAACAAAGACAATGACATAATAGGGCATTTTCACGACAAAAACATGTCATACTGATCATAAACTGATTCAGACAGATATAGATATATAAACAGTATCTATAACATTAACTTGAACAGCAGTTGGGTTGTCATTTTCCCATTTTTTGGTGGAGTTTGCAATCCAAAAATGAAATGAAAAAAAAAAAAAAAAAAGTGTAAATCTAGGGGTGAATCTACACCATCAGGGACATGTAAACCTGGATTGGCGGCGAATGCAAAGTCCTTGGGGAAACCCTCCATGTTTTCAGTCCAATCCTCTTCTTCTCCCTGCTCATTTACCCACTGTCAAACAGGTTGTGCCCATCTAGGTCTAGATGTAGATCTATCAGCTGCATTCCTAACATTTCCCCTGCCACACCCCCTTTGTGGAGGTGGGGATGGGTCCCTGTGGGTTGGTCCTGCAACCAGCTGATCATTTGTAGAGCTACCACTATCGCCAGATATAGTGTCCTGATCATCTACATCGAATGTGTACTCTCCATCCGAGCCAGCAGACACACTCATTGCATGTTTCAAACAAATTTTTTCTACTTGAAGCCATAATCAGCTGATTCAAAGGAGTTCTGGGAAAAAAATCCTAAAAAATAGTTCAGACAGTCAAGGTTGATCAGGTTTGGAGCTATCGACGTGAAAAGAGGGCTAGAATCATATGGCAGCACTAGCACTTTAATTACTATCATCGGCTCACAAAAAATTGCACTTCCGTTCCCGCAAGGGGTGTGCGAGCCGCACTGACACTATAATCGGGTCCCCCACAACATGTGCAGGAATAGCACTCAGAGAGTTAACTGAGTGTCTAATCGGCTATCTTTCTATGGGCTACAGGAAGTACAATAACATTTTAGAATAATGAATCTTACAGTTTGATTGCAATTTCTAAAACATGGCACAAAAAGCATACAACTTTGCTTTACCATAACAGATGTGTAAGAAAATTAGTGCAATGATTAATGGCAAGCAATTGTTGACATTTGATCTGCTTTTAAAGAGAAGGTGAGATGAGAAATTGTTCTTGAATTGGCACCATTGATTTTGTCTCTGAAAATTTATATTTTCGGTGTATAACATTCCCCCAATTTTCTGTATACATTTTTTGAGATCAAATATATGCACAACAATTTGAATTAAACCAAGTTCTGTGAGGCCGGTTGCTTACAATTTCAACATGCCATATTGAACAAGAATCAGCTTTTCATTAACTGCTTTTGATCTGTCTCTAGAATCTCTCTTTTAATACTTTAATTCTAAACCCACTCTCTTTTTTCTTTCCTAACCAAAAACAATCTAACAATTTAATCATTGTACTATAATATCAGAATATATGGTATGTTAAAATGGAAGCACCTGACTCCACAGCTTCATGTTTTATTCACGACTTTTTATGTCTCAAAATATCTGATGTAATGGAGTATTATCAAAATTATAGTCCATATTGGCCCCTCCACCTCCCAATTCACTTTGAGGGATCAAGATAAAGGTATGCCGGTACCATGAATTTATCTGCAGTTTTTGTTGGCTTGTTTTACTAATCTGTAATTTCTGAGTTGTCTCTGTTCACTCAATCTACAAGTCTGTAATTTTTATGTTGTCTCCATTCACTCCATCTAGAAATCCTGTTAGTGAGTTTTATGTATTCTTCTTTCGCTCCATCTTCAAATCGTGTAATTTTTAATGTTGTCTCCTTTCACTCCATCTACAGATTATGTAATTTCTATGTTGTCTATTTTAACTCCATATTCAAATCCTGTAATTTTTAATGTTGTCTCCTTTCACTCCATCTACAAAAATTTCTATGTTGTCTCCTTCAACTCCATCTACAAATCGTGTAATTTTTATTGTCTCCTCTCACTCCATCTACAAATCTGAAGTTGGATATCAGCTTTGACGTTTACTGAAGACTCCTTCATTCAACAATAATTGATAGCCCGTATATGTACCACTTCTGGGGAAATTCAAGTGCACTGGTCTATGGCAGGCGAGATATAACCTATTTCAGAATTCTTGGTGATTGTAATCTGCAGTATTTCTCATATTGCTCTCATATCAGAAGTCTTTGAGACCAATATGATCTTCAAGATAGTGAAAATTTGTTTTTGAGTTTTTGATATTTACGCACATCAGGGTGTATTGCTTCTTTATGAAACAATTTTGATAAATTGACCCAAAACGTCCTTTTACTTGAAAAGTCAATTAATTTCTCAAAGATAAGTGGCATGTACAGATAAAATTTATGACCAGTGTAGAGTAATGTCTGGAACTGCAGCATTTTTCAAAAATATCTGTAGCTTTCAAAGCATATTTGGGGAAAAAAGAATCATGTCTGATGTTGAAGTTATGGTACTAAGAAAAGTCAGCTGCTTTACTCCATATTCATGAAGTCAGTCTCTTCACAACAGTATCATATGTAAGATGAAATGTATAAGCTCCCAATATGTTTAAGGCCTTTTATCACATACCAGCAAGATTACCTTGAGCAAGAATGAACTTGTTTCAAATCATTCTTCAAGTAAGAACGTAAAAGCAGAAGGATGTTGCATAAGCAATTTTTCATTCAATGTTGTAGACACACTTGTTAGAAAATTCCAGGATTATCCATAGTGTCAAAACATTCAATTTTCTGCCTACTCAGGGATAGAAGTTAATGATAGTAATTCCACATTATTATCACTGCTAGTCCCCCTTAGTTTTTGAGAATGTAGTCGAAGCCTGAAGTATATTTGCAGGAGTTCATGACATGGGATTAGCTGGAATTGCTTTATCAATTGCCTGGTTTCCTGTTGCTATTCCTGTCCAAAGCAATGATCCTGGCTATTCTTAATTAACCAATGCCAGTCAATGACATCAAGATATAAGAAATGTCCAATTGACATGATTTAGGAACATACAAGAAGTCAGTTGTGTATAATTCCTCCTATTTACATTCAAACTTGGCAAAATTTTATCCAAAGAGCCATGAGGCACACCAGTATGACGTAACAAGTTTGAGGAAAATGATAGCAGGGACCCTTGCCTAAACTACATGATACTTTATGGGTTTTTTCCATCTTAGTCTCTTTGAGAGTTTTGTTAATTCAAAACCTAAAACCTAAAACCTTTTTATCAGATTTCATGACAAGGGAATGTCTGAAATTGGATGTCATTAAATGTCTGGCTCTTTGCTGTTTTTTTTTTGTTTTTTTTCAAAAGCACTGACCCTGGCTGCGATGTCCCTGTCACATGAAATACAAGAAATGTCACATTGCCTTGTGGTTATTTAGAAACAAAAAGGAAGTTCGCCATGTAGGTTTCATCTTATTTACACTCAAACTGGCGAGATTTTTACCTCAAGACCATTTAGGTACACTGGTACGACTTGGGAAGTTTGAGGTAATTGATGGTTGTGTCCCTTGATTAGACTGTATGGTGCATTTCGGGTTTATGATTTCTTTTTTTCTTTTATATCACCTATTCTAGGTGACTCATTCAGATCAAGTATTACTGTCAGAGCAGCATTTGCAAGAGTCCAGACTCCAGTAGTGGGTGACAGGAAAGGAATCTGGGTATTTGTCGGTTCTCTATGCTGTTGCGAATTTAATTCTCAGTCAGAACTGCTCTTTCAGATTTTCAATTTTAAAGGCCATTCTTAATCACAATACAATTCTCAATTTCTGAAGGTTATCCCAAGAACTTTCATTGCAGTGACCTTCTGTCCGATACTGTTCCGAAAGTTTAATCAACCAGATATTATGAGAGAGATCATAAAATCATTGGAGAAATGTAATCCTTCTTTAAAAAGAAATCAATCGTCTTGGCCAGTTGTGAGAATTGCATGAATTATAAGACTCAGAGACTATATATCATTCCCTTCCAAAATCATCCCCATCACCTTTCAATAACTCTTCCACATCTCCATCTTTATGCCAAATTCCCTCTTCAGTTGGAAATCTATTACAACAATATTTTTTCTAAAAGCAATCTGTATTGTTATATATTCAATTGATCAAACCATACAGAATATTTTCATCCTCTTATGCCTGGTACCATAGTCACATGGTATTGGTGTCAACATTCAACATTCAGAAATAATTGTGTGGAAAATGTTCTTTCTTTTTTTTCCAGAAATTTGCAAATCATTTATTGACGGGCTGAGTCAGTCCATGTACATAACAATTTACAATACAACAGCGACAAAAGGAATTTTGTTTCACAAAAAAAACAAACCATTATTAAAAGCTGATGATGGACAGATAGAAGATGTAGCACAGAGCTTTAAAAAGTAACATGACTAAAAGTCAACACCGATTTGCGTGACTAAAATGACAATGTAATTCAAAATAATAAGTACCAGAACTAAAAACAAAAACCAAGTACAAAAGGATTCTGGCATGTTCATCCGATCCTCAGCTGGGATTCTGGCATGTTCATCCGATTCTCAGCTTTCTTCTTTTGAAAGTGTCTGTCAATTTATGAGCCATTCACACTGAAGTCTTAAACAAATATTATCATGAAGATGTGCAGAAGAAAATGAGTCATTTCTCAAATATGTTTGTTGAAAAACTCTCCCGAGACATCCAGAGACAATGAGTTTGTAACACCTTATTCTATTAAATTTTCTGGATTTCCTAAGATGTGATCTCCTGGTCTCCTTTGTGTGATTTCCATACACTCCAAATCTTTACTTCTTCTTAACCGATGATAAAAGGCAAGATTAAGATATAGATATGTTTCAAGTAAGTAACCAATGAGTACAAATCCCAAAGCATTCCTGGTCTTTCCATATTAGCCATGCAGAAGTTTATTACCAATACTTGATGCAGAGTACATTATATGTTACGTATTTTATCAGAATCAACGTGATATTCAAGATAGAGCTCTAAGCTTATGATAATAGATGATAATAGTCTCCTCCAAGACTCTGATAGAAGGAGTCAATCTCAAAACCTGAAGGAAACTTTATGGCATGTTCTTTCCACACTTTTTTTCTTTTTTCTTGTTTCTTTTTCACAGAAATCTGATAAATCACTCATACCGGTGTTTTCAGTTCCTTATCAAAGATTTTCAATGCTCCAAGATTGTTTCAAAGGCTGTCGGGAGTCCTAGAAAGTCCTTTACTCATGGCTTATCAGCTTCTTCTAATTCTAGTGATCTCAAACTTGTTTCACTTGATATTTCAAGCAACCTTTCAAGTATTTCAAAGCCTGGGATGAACAAATGACTTACAAGAAATGGGATGATTTCCCTATTGTTCTTTCAACTTCTTGTCAAATAGGAAATAAGATTAAAATGCACTAAATTGGGCTTGAATATCCATACAATGATCTTATAAATCTAAATCGAAAAATACATTTCTTCCTTACGACAACATACAAATGGCATCGGTCATGGTTATCATTCTCTCATGAAGTTTTCTCTCAATTCTTCTGACAACATTGCTATGAAGCATTTTCAAAATTCCAAATCTGTAACACAATCCTTCCAACTGCCAATCTTCACTGAAATTTGAGTGTGCACCAAGTGCTTAGCGACGATATCCTTCAGAGCTTTCCAATCTCGGGCGTTTGCCACCTGCTCCATCTCGGCTGGAAGGTGATGATCTCCTGTCACTACTACGACCTCCAGAAAAGTCTGGACGGCCACGACCACGGGGTGGACCTCCACGGCCCCTTGAACCTGAATAATGATTACAGGACACACAATGGCTTGATTATATAAAATAGTCATCTTTATGTCATGAAACATTCTTTTCTCTTCTCCATGCTCTTTAGCAAAGCCACAGCTAGCTTTGCATGTAACTAAGTTATAAGCTGTATTTGGTTAAAAATTGATGGTTAAATTGGAGATGGGGGGGGAAAAAGGAAGGGTAAGACCCTTACTGTTCTCCAAAAATGGTGATTAAAAAATTAGAAGCCTAAACATCACTAATGTGATAATAAAAATCTAAACCTACTTCAAATATCTCCTTAGCATCCCGACAAGCTGATAAGTTTTAATCATCAAGTTTTTCATCAATTTCTTGTACACCACCACCTTCCATGTTTTTTTCCACACAGAATTTTCATCATTGCAAAGTACTTCAATCGAGGGTAAAATTTCCATAGTAAAGAAACATTTTCATTCGAAACAAGACTGCCTAGTCTTGCTGCTCATTTCCAACTTGTTTGCATAGCCTCGGCACCGGTTTGCCTGTTATACAAAATAGGAGAGCTAGATGGTCACTTAAAGAATGTTAAATCAGACTGTAACTGTGCATTCAGTTCGCAAAAAGACAAGTTCAGTGGACAGTCCACACCATTTCCTTAGGCCGGGGAATCCATTGCTTCAAGTATAATCAGAAAAAAATTCTACATAGGAGTTGAGCTGCTTGCTTTGAGCTGCATTTTCACTTGTCTTTCATGGCCCAAATACCGCATTTTGAATAAATTATCAATGTAACTGAATTGTATTCCCTACTATCCTTTGCTTCCATGTGACATATTGCAAATACAACAGCAATTTGTGTAAGGGAAGTCAGGCAGCCATACCAATCAGCCTTCCTTCCTTGCTGTTGGCATAAAATCATTGGTCTACAGATTTAGATGAAAATATGTTCGACTGTCCTGACCTCAATTCTTGCATCAGAACATCATCAATCTTGTATTTCCACATCAGCCATACATTTTTTTCTACTAATTCTCATGTTTGGTCCATAGCAGGGATGTTCAAACAGTTGATCCTGATCTACCAGTCAATCTTCAAATGCTTGGCAATTGATTGTGGGATGACTATGGTCACACCTACAAAATTTATTTTTCTTCTATTTGTCTTCATGTTTTGGCAGGTTATTTTTCTTGAATTTGATGGAATTGTGTTAACTTCTTCTTCCTTTGTCATTGTGAATGTGGTTCACTGCATTATGTATCTAAATGTTATGTTAAAGGGAACAATGCTGAGAGGCACACCAGCATAGGTTCGGCTTCTTTGTTTGTTTGTTTTTTTTGTTTCTGGGTTTCATCAGACTGGTAGATCTCCTAAGGCTGGAAAATGTAAAAATAGATCCCATGTCAATAAGGATTGAACATCCCTGGTGTATAATGGAAAAAAATTATCTCTTCAGAATCCCTGATCCTTTTATACCTCTTTCCTTCATGTAACATAACATGTTCCTTCTACCATGTTTGAAGTATCAAGATCTTATAAATGAGGTTGTGTTCTACATCGCAAGGGTAGGTCACCATCCTCCTCCATTTTGATTGTTGCATATCAGGACAGTATCAATGAACTGAGTGCCATACCTTATTTATCTCAATTTCAAAATCTAGATGCATCAACACTCTTGCATTTCCATATCAACATTGCTTTCACAAACAATCTGATGTTCTTTGTTCCCCACGGCTAAAATGCTATTGTTATAGCAAGAGGGGGGCACATCTTCGTGCCTTTCAAAAATTCATCAATCCAAAGGGAAGTTGTAAGAGGAAATAGACATGAATTATGTGATGTGTGCCCAGAGGTTTGAGTTTATCACAGACTGATGTTGTCAGGCTGGATCTGAATGTAAAGAAAATATACACTCTCTGTGATCTATTTTTTGATTTTCATGTTTGCCAATGAAAACCATACAAGG
>JAOYNN010058217.1:0-12270 GCA_025770095.1 Goniobranchus kuniei | reverse complement strand
CTCTCTCTCTCTCTCTCTCTCTCTCTCTCTCTCTCTCTCTCTCCCTCTATGCTCATATGATACAGTTGGTTGTTGGTGTTTTTATGGCGAAGACATCGCTGTTTCAGCATCAGCGCAAATCGGCTCAAGATGATAGAGCTAGAGTATACTACTATTGAGTCTATACTTTCTTTCCCTAGTTTGAGACTGGAAAACTGTCTCTTTTTTCCCACTTTCAGTGCAAATATCACTATTTGACCGTATTGTGCTGTTCTTTTAGAATTCAAAATGTTAGTTTGTTTCTTGGAAAGAAATGGAATCTGCATAGATGTCCATTCCAACCATTCTTAAACGCGTTGATTAGGATGTAAAACAATCGTGTTGTTAGGAAGCCATTTCTCCAACCACGGTATTCCCAAGGGACGTAACTGAATTCTGTACTACGCCCTTCTAATAGTAAAATACTCCAAGTAAACAATCTGTGTTTATTAGTATCTGTGATATAACTAATTAACAATGGCCATCAAGCCCCAAACTGTGCATGCAATAACCACCCAGGATTTTCTACCGCCCTTTGTGTACAAAAGCATTCGGTCCATCAAGAGAGCACGTGACCCCGTTTGGGTGAACTTCTGTGATGACCATAAACGTGTGAAAAGCAGATCATCTTTTGATCATCGTCTGATCCGGTTGTGATCTAGCCGTCGTCCTTCTATGTGAAGAGGGATGTACACGGGATGGGTCTTGATATACCCATATGCTCGGTTCTCGAGTAGGTTGAAAGGGGCCCCGGTGTCTCCTGCACGGCCGTATTTCGGAGCACCAAACGGTTTAAACCAACCAACCATCATCTTTTGATCCGATCATGATCAAGCCGTTGTCCTTCTATGTGAAGAGGGATGTACACGGGATGGGTCCTGACATAACCACGTGCTCTGTTCTTGAGTAGGTTGAAAGGGGCGCGGTGTCTCCTGCACTGCCGTATTTCGGAGCACCAAACGGTTTAATCCAAACCAAACCATACAACAAGATTATAATGTACTAACAGCAACTACTTGTAATAATAAAATTAAATGTAAAAATTGTAAATTTCAGCCATGAACTGGTAACTTTAAAACTGGTATCTATTGTAATAAATAAATGTAAAAGTGACTTTAGGATTAAGTACCACGGCAAAAATTAGTTATTCTAGAGTTCACTTTCCTTGATAAAGAATGTCATGTATCATTATCATTTGTATTATCATTGAGATTCAACATCTCATCTCTAGATATCAAATCTGCATTCGGTCATAAATTACCTCTAGTTACACCATCCACTTATTTACTTAAATTATCAGCTATTACTATTACTAGGCCAACGAAAAGATAGCTCTTTGCAAATAAACCTTGTATGGAAATAATTATGTGCAATGAATTAAATCAGCTTCAACACAAGTAGCTTTTTATAGTGTTAAATGTACATTTTACACTTGCGTTCAAAAGCAAGCATATAACATAAGCCCACCATTTTATCTTATTATCTTCCAGCTTGACAATTTTGCACTGCTTTTGAGAATTGACTCACTGTTTAATTTTGCAATCCAATTAGATTGAAAAAAGAAAGGGACCATTTTTATAGTTTTCTTCCATGAAATACTCAAATGCCCACAATTTCTGTCATTTCAAAATAAAAAAAACTGAAACCAAAGTGTATGTTCTACAAGGTGTCCCAGAAAAAAAGTGTACGATGGCAATTGATTGGTATATTTTTATTTGTTCATAAAAAATAAAAGTTTGCACCATTTTGAGCCAAAATAAACAAATGTTTGTTTTAATGAACAGTTTATGACAACATAACAACCTTAGACATATATCGTCTGCTGTATTTGACTGTTGACAGAGGCAAGCATGGAATTTTTTACAGCTCATTTTGGAGATCCTCTTCTTATCTGTCAAGAAACATAAAGTTAAAGTTTCATGGCCTTCATAATAGTCTTGATTTAAACCCTTGTGATTACTTTCTATGAGGCTATGTTTAAGATCAAGTCAACGTCAGTCCAATACAAAGGCCCTGACTGAGCTCTCACATAATATCAGGAGAGATAAAGTGCGTGCCATGTATTCGGACACAATTATGCAAATACACGAGAACTTAAATCATCAGTTCAGGAGTGTTGTCAAAAATGGCGGCACATGGATGGAATACAATATGATCAATTATTAGGTTCCAATAAAACATTGTGCCTTTTCTCTTTGAATTGGTATATAGATTATCTTGTTTGGCCTACTAGTTTTGATGTTATTAACGTATGTAATTATACACTTTTTGTGGGGGTATCCTGTACTTTCTTTTGAACACTAGTGTCAATATTAATCTGCTTGCTTCAACTTCAATTTCTAATAAAAATTAACTCCTCAGAAAGAGAAAACCTGTTTCAGGTATTTGTGTAATGACAATTTGCGACTTACGTCAAGGCCTAATGTTCATATGTGATCGGAACCTAAAGGATATGGAGGGATGTCAAACAGAAACAAGGCAAAAAACAAGCCCACCATCATTATTTATCATCCCTGTTAGTACATATTTTCTGTCATTGATGTATAAATCTATGTTGTCCACAGTATGACAAGAACACATGTACCATGTATTTACAATGTGTTCAAATATTGTACAATCTATTGTGCAGCACATCTTTTTCTTTTTCAATTTCTGAACATTGAAATATTATTACATGTATTCTTTTGTTTTTTGGGGGGGTTTTTACCTATGCTGAAAAATATCGTTTTTAGGAATTTTTAAAATTATCCACTTTTTGACAAGAAGTGAATTCATATGTGTTATTAAATGTAAATCAACAGCAAAAGATCATCCAGCTACAAACACGGTGAAATTTCACAACCTATATCTGGAAAGGATGCACTTCTATAAGTTTACATTAATTAAGCAGACAGCCAGAATATGAATTAAATATAAGCTCTTAACATATATATGTATCATTGAGTATCTTACATTACTGCACATTAATGCCCGATACTGTGTAAAGCAGCAATTTCATAGCTCTGCATTTCCTCAGAGAAAATAATATTTCAATGGCACCTGACCTAAACATAAAATGGTGGCTAGTCCTACATTTCTGAGGTTTGAAAGCTATCACCAATCTAGCAAAGCTGTTTTACCATTATCTTTCCCTCTCTTTTACCTTTAACGTATTGGCTTTGAGTGTTAATGATGGAATGGTCAGTGTTAAAAGTTTGTCACCACAAAAGATGAAACACTTAAGTCTTTCTTGATACAAACCTTAAGGAAAGTATGTATATGTTTAATTTAAAAAATCACTTACTTTACTCTGAAGAATTGATTTTCTAGGCTACATTCAGCCCATATATAAAATGAGCTTTATAAGCTCTTCATTCATGTACCTATCTTTATTATCTGACAATATAAACCATCTCTATGGACTTGCAGTGCTTCAAGCCTCTTTCCCAGTGGTCACCAACTTGCACCAATCTTAATCCTCTTACATAGTACATGCTGCCTCAAAAAACATTTTCGACTTGCACCATCTGTAATCGAGTATCAGTGTTCATGTTATGGATGATAGAGTAGGATAATGTTTGATGATAAACAGCTTGATGAAATGATAATATGATAAATTTGTGCAGGATAATGTTTTTTAGGCGGCAAGCATTTTGAAACATATCTCAAGTAGGAATGAATTTATGTTAATTGATCTGTTTTCATATTTACAGATAATGTCTTACCAGTCTATTTTCCTCCATCTCTCTACTATCAGGTTTTCTGATATTTTGTGGTGCTCCTGCAGTATGCCCTCATTGATGGGGTTATTTTGCAGTTGGAATAATGTAAGTCTGCAGACCATAGTCACAGAAATCAGCTTGCTGCTTGTTGTTGCAGTCTGGTATCTCATCCATTACGATATCTGTGAAACAGTCGTCTGTGTCTACACACCTTCTGATCATATATTGATATTGCCAGCTTTACTACTGAGAGTGTGTATTTGACTGGTCCGTATTCTACGCATAATATGAACTTTTATTCAACATAATAACTGTGAAAAGTTCATCACATATAGTTCAAAGCAGACTGGCTATTTCAAATAAGTAGCAGCTCAAAATAGTGTAATGGAGAAAGGAAATAATGACTCAACACTTCGTTGTTGATACAACAGTTTGGCGCAGAATGGTATTTACCTTCACTTTGCAGTTGATATCCAAAACAATAGATACCCTCATAGAAAAAAAAAAAGACTTTAGAGTCAGGAGGATTCAGCAATAAAGCAACCCGTATATAGGTACAAATAATAAAAAAAAAAAGATTCACAATTTATATTCTCACAAAATCCTTGTACTACTACTTATAATGGCTACCATTGGTCATCCTTCTGTGATAAAGAGACTTTTTTTTTCCTGGTCTTTGGCAGAAAATGGATTCACAGCATTTGTTCTGAATGGAATTTAAACTGGAAATGGTCAACAGCTCCAAGGAGAACAAGTTTAAATGGAACTTTGAGAGATCTGCGCTTTATTACTGTTGAAGTGAATACAACATTGTTTGAATGATCCCACTTGTACATTTCATAATTACATGTCCTTGATGAATTTCTTCATTTTATGTAATATTATATCATTACACATGAATGTTATAATATCCTCCTTTCAGCTGTTGCTAATACCTTAATTTGTCATGTGTTACATTTGAGATCTCCCTATTTTTAATGTTCAGCACACACATTCATAATGTATCGTTGATTTACGAATATTCATTGACTGATAATATTGATATTTCTTTCATCTCAAAGTGTTGTGATGTTATTTTACAAGACATGCTTTTAAATAATATGAATATATATGTAAATGTAATTAAATGGTCAAAATTGAGTGTGATTTGTTTTTGAAAAGGCAATAGATGTGCCATGAAATAATTTAAAAAAAACGACTGTCTTTATAATGTATCCAAAATAATGCGTGTTTCTTTAGATTTTTTCCTCCTTAATCAATGAATATTGAATCTTGTTGCAGCAAAATTCATCAGCCTCCATGAATTTTACGAGTTTTCAAGGAAACAAAGCATGTGTGGTTTAATAAAAAATAAAAGGTTTAATGCAGGCCCTTGATTTATAAATTATAAAGGATCAAAATAAAACCAAAAACTGAAGATCTACAGTGCACTTGTAAAGTCCATCCTCCTATACAACAGCGCCATGTGGGCAGTAACAAAAAACAGATGAAGAAAACCTAGATGGATTCCACCAAAAACAATTGAGAAAAATGCTTGGAATACACTACCCAGTGAAGATATCAAATGTAAATTTCTACAAAAAATGCAGTGAAAGACCAATATAGATCCAAATCCTAGAAGCTAGGAGGAAACTTTTCGGACATATCTTGAGAAGAAATCTCACAACACCAGCAAATAAAGCTATGGATTTCTACTTCAAAACAACAAACGCCAAAAATTACAGAGGGAGACATATTGCAACCCTCCCAATGATACTTGCCAATGACCTGAAAAAAAACAAAGGGTACAAAAACTATCCTCCCTGCAAGACCAGGGGGATCTTAGAACTGTGGCCAGGAACAGAAGCCAATGGCAGGCACTATCAAGAAGAATCATGAGAGGAAACGAAGCTGCGAGATCTGTTGACGAAGCCAGAGCAAGGTTATAAGTCAATCAGTGAAACATGCAAGATTTTAGTTCAAATGTATGATTTTAAATTCTAAAATCAAATTTTGTGAACTCAAACATTGCATAATACAAAGTGTCCCAGAACAAAGTGTGCGATTACAACTGATTGGTAAATTTTTATTTGATGGCCACAAATCAAACGATTTGTACCATTTTGAACAGAAAGAAACAAATTGTTGTGTTATTGAACACATTATGAAAAAAAGAACAACCTTAGACTTATATCATCTGCTCGATGTGACTGTTTACAAATGAAAGCATGGAATGTTTGAAAGCTCATTTTGGAGATCATTTGTCAAGGAACTCAAATTTTCCTGACCTTCACATTTGGCCTTTCCCATAGTCCTTCTTTAAACCCATGCAAACACTTTCTACAGAGGTATCTAATAGATAGAATCTACGTCAGTCCATATCAAAAACCCTGACTGATCTCAAACACAATATCAGGAGAGAAGTTCTTGCCATCTCACAGGGCACAATTATGTGAATTCGCGAGAACTTTAATCATTGGCTCAGAAGTGTTGTCAAAAATGGCAGCAGATTGATGGAACATATGATCAATCATCAGGTACCCATAAAGATATTGACTTTTCTCTTTAAATTGGTACACAGATTAACTTATTTGTTCAACTAGTTCTGATGTTTTTTAACATATGTAATCGTACATTTTGGGGGGGACACCCTGTATCATAACATTATATCAGATCCTTTGCTTTTCCTTACAAATTCATGAAAATCAAGTTAGGCTGATGGAACTCTGCAGCAACAATATGTAGTCTGCTTGTTGATGTCAAGAGTAAAGTAACAATGTCAATGCAATACACATACCTCTTTGAAATGAAGATTGTAGTAACTCAGCCAGGAATTACATGTGGTACCACATATGTTGAAGTGGATGTATGAATGAAAACACATTTCCTTATCATTATGAGTTACAACTAGTACTGCTGTGGTATGTAGGGGTGTCATGAGCAGAATAAGAAAGGAAAAATATGCCTGATGTAAGATTGTATTAAAACATACTGAACTACATGTTATGTAGCAATAAGGGTTTTACACAAAGTCTACATGAATTGCATTCATTGATTAATGATGTACTTCCCATGCTTGACTATCACCTTTTAACAGCACTAAACCATTCATCTGTGAAACTTTTTGGCACAACTCTCTGTGGGACTAAGGGCAAACAGAGTATATGATGTTCAGCAAGGCAGACAGGTTGTAAATGGGTAGGAAATTTAATATACTGTTTGTAAAGGCTGTAATTTTCCTAAATATAAAATATACAAAACAAGCAATAAAAGAGAGAAGTTAGGTGTTTACCTAGTACATGTGCGCCCCACAATGGAGTATGCGAGTTCAATATGGGATACTCATACATAAGAAGATATTAATAACATGGAAAAAGTACAAAGAAGAGCTGTACACTGGATTACCAGCATGGACAGAGGAGAAATATACTCGCATACTAACTCTCTTGCTCTCCTCCCCCTAGAGAGACGAAGATATCAGGCCAGACAATAGGCTTTCTTTAAATTTCATCATGGCCTTATAAACATCTCTACATGGAACATGCCTCAACCATGCACATCGGTCGAAAAACACATCCAAAGACGTACAACCTCATAAGACCCAACACGTACAGACAAATGAGCTTCTTCCCCCAAACCTCCAGAGATTGGAATGCATTGCCAAAATGCATGGTGTTGACTGAGAAGCTCGATGATTTCGGGGCACTGATGAGAACATACAACACAGCGCTGCGACATTCGTCAACATGATGACTGGCTGTCTAAACTATGAAGAAGAAGAAAAAGTTAGAGAGAATGAAAACGTTCTTTAAATGAAAGGAATGAATATCAGTAAATCAAGAGTGGAAAATTAAAACCAACATTTCCTTCACTGACATGTATATGGATGGTCATCACTATCAGATTCATGGCTGATCTCCTCTAGTGCCTCTAACACAGTGAAACGTGGTCGATATCTTTGTCTATTAATGGCATTAGTCAACATGATGAAAATTTCACGAAATTCTAACTCAAAAATCGACGCGATCACAAAAAAATTCATTCATGAAAGAAACACACTCGATTTTGTAACCAAAGATGCTGAGATGGTCAAGAAACGATACTGGTACGATTAGGAAACTGTTCTCTATTGATTATCTACCTCTTATCTTAAGAGAAATGCCTTCGAACAAGGCCCGGAACAGTTCCGGACATATGGCAGTCCAGTGATACTGAGCTGCCCAGAACTCTTACATGGGAAGCAGCGAAGGGGTTAATAATCACAAAGCAAATGAAATCCCAGCTAATCTGTATAATGCAGCAATAGCTTGAAGAACTCCAATTACACTGAAAGAATCAAAACTATACAAATATGTGACAGAAAAACCATACAAATATGAGGCAGAAAAACTCCAATCTCACTGACAGAATCAATACCATAGAAATATGTGACAGGCAAATTCCAATATCACTGAAAGAATCAGAATCATACAAGTATGAGGCAAAATAACTTCAATATCACTGATCCAATTAGTACAAGTGTATAACAGAAAAACTTCAATATCACTGATCATTGATAGAATCAGTACCATAAAATATGTGGCAAAACAATTCAAATATCACTGATTGCTGATAAAACCAATACCACAAAATATGTCGCAAAATAATTCAAATATCACTGATAAAATCAGCATCGGAAAGTATGTGGTGAAATAACTCAATTATCACTGATAGAATCAGCACCATACTCCCATGAAGCTCCAATGTCAGTGATAGAATCAGTACATAAAAATATTATGTAGAACTAATTCTAAACTGAGAGCTTCAGTCAATACACTAGCACATAAAACAGCAGTATCAAAACTGAAAAGCCATATGTCAGGAAAGACATTTTATTACCAGAATCAAACCTGAAGTCCCTACCATTACACAAGGAAGAGAGGTAATTCATGAAATCGAATTGGGAGAAGAAAAAAAAGTGTCCGATCTGAACTGCAAATTTGAAGTTGTAAGAAATGTACTGAATTCACCATGGGAAGCAACAATGTTAGTTTTGATGCATCTTTCTTTGGATGTGTTTTCACTGTAAATGTTATGCAGAAAAAAGTCATTTGAATTTAATTGAATTATTGCAGGCAACAACAAAAATTTCAATTATTTCAAAATGTGGTTTTTGAACAATGGACATGAAAGATGAATCTATAAAAAAAACAAAAAAAACTAAAAAGAACATGTAACAAACAGTAGGACCTTAAAGTCGAACTCTGTCCTTTCTTCAGCAAAGGATCCAACAAGTTTTGAATGGGCATATTGTTATGTGAGATTTAACAAAAAGAAATAAAAAATCAATATACTGTAAGTTTTTAAACATGCAATTCAGAAATTGGTCATGAAGCTTTTGGCTTTATCTGAATAGAATGAGTGACCCCCACTCCTCTCTCTGTATATCAGGTGGGCAAAAAAAAAACTTCTTGAACTGTGAAGCCTTATAAAATTCTTGTGATCAAAATAATCGCTCTCAAAATTGGACGCAGTCAAATACCAACAATTCTGTGTAAGTATGTGAAATTTCATTATGATCAATAGAAAACCCTAAACGTTATAATAATATAAAGACAACAACATCCATTTTGCAAATATCACACTTTTACACAGGTCTCGTTCGCAATTATTTTCGAGAGTGAGTTTTGACATGACTCCTTCGCAACTGCGCATGCTTCATATCAACAGACAAGTCTTGTACTATGGTTGTTTGAAAAGCTTATAGTTATTTTTGTCTCAACATTTTGAATTAATGTTTAAAAAACGTACTTCAGTGATCTTACCTAACGATAACAAAACAAAAAACACAGCGTAAAAATCAAAATAACAAAGACTCCTATCGTTGATGAAGTTTGGATCTAAACTTAGATTCAGGCTTAGATTGTGATTAGTTAGCCTTGATCTATGATTCTAAAGCTAATGTAGATCTACCTTGAAATCTCAATCATATGATTATTCAATATGGGTTTTACCTTTGGAAAGAGAGAATAAATTATAAAATCTCTAGGTATTTGAAGAAAAGAAAGACCGAGCAGAGCCATTTACTACAGATCAACTCAAAGCAGAAATTTCTGAATGTAATGAAAAAATTACATGTCCATTGAAAACGGGATTTGTTAATCTAGATCTAGATCAGAAAAAGAGTCTTAGACATTTAGGCATGTTATTGCGCAAAGCGTGGGCTTAACTGGTCAATTGAAACTCCAATAGTAAATTGACGATTTTGCAGTCAAGTTTTGATATTGCTGATTTTGACCACTGCTTACATTTTTCCTTATAACTGACAAAATAATTTGTTTACATCCATGAAACTTTCTATGTCTACTTTAATTTAATTGATGTATATATGGTGAAAATTTCATTATGATTTATATTGCCAATTTTTAGATAATGAGACTTAAAGTTCAGGAAGTTTTGTTTTTTTTGCCCACCCAATATATCTATGGACTTAAACGTTTAGAGACTTACAGGGACACTCTTTCTCATAAAAAAAAAAGCCAAAAACATCATGATCCTATTTCATACAATAACAAAAAAAGGAAGAACAGAAATCAGAAATGCAAAATGTAAGCTTTAATATTGATCATGATATAGAGAACATATATATAAAGAGAGCATGCCTTATTTGATAAGACCATAGCTTTGTAACAACATTAAATCAACGCCTGAAACAAAAAGAATCGTACGTATGCTTAATGATAGAAACTCTCAGATAAATGGAAGTGTGACCCATAGCATTGAGTCAATCAAAATTATACTCTCAAAATTATGACGTCTTTTATAATAAGAGTTATAAATGAAGGTCAATCTAAAAATAACTTCAAGTTTGAGGCAAAAGTAAAATTTTTGCACATAAAAATAATAAAAGAGTGTGTCAGATATAACAATGTAAACATAATGTTAAAAAAGAGGTTGGGTTTGACTATTTCCCTTTTTTTTCTGCCTCTTTCTCTTTTATTTTTATAACAAGATTTTGATTCAAAGGAATGAGGAGAAAAATGTATATTTGAATTAATTTCTAGTTGTAAGGGTCTTTTTCCTTTTTGATTAGTGGCTTTTTTCTCTCTCTCAAAACACTCACTTTGCCCACTTTCAAATTATTACACTAAAGCCAATGCTTTATCAGATTAGAATTCAAATCTAATCCTCCAACCTTTAATGTAATGTTCTGTTGTAAAGGGTGACCACAAAGCATAAAAAAGTACCCAACATTTTGAGTGATACGATTTTTTTTTTTATGGATATTCAAAGTACACTATTTTTTGGGTTTTAGAAGTATATTGCCAATGATACTAAACTCTTATAAAACAATCAAATTCAATGTTTTCATTGAGAATCTGAAAAGAAAAGAAACATATGAAGATTAGTGACGGTAATATGACTGTAGTTACACTGTCATGTTGGGTACACTTTTTTGGGTGGTCACCCTGTACTTCAGCATTGCAACTTTTACTTCAGTTGATTTCCATTATAACCAGCTGTTTGACACTTTTCCTTGCGATACTTATGGGAGTATTTGAAGTATAAAGCCCATATGCAATGCCGAGTCCTAGAATTACAAATCAAGCACAAAGTTTTCATGCATAGGTAGGCATGATGAGGTAGTTCGTCATCACATCGGACATTGAATGTGTTTTAGCAAACTCTGAGCAGGCTCCATACCCAGCTGCTGTTCATCAAACTCAATGACAGCCCCTAAAGCAAAATATGCATGCTTGACTGCATAATTGCTGCAATTATAGCCTCTAAGATCTTAATATAGTATTTTTTCTGGCACTTAAAATACCACCATGGTGATTGCAGATCACTCCAACTGTAGTATTATCATTCACCCTGCAGTTTTTGGCAAAACATATGACTCAAATTGAGAACTTGACTTTTTAAAAATTTTATTGGAGGTCCAAATGGCCACTTCCAGTGGCAATTGACATTCAAGCACACTGACCTGAATGATTTTCTTTTATTTTTTAATTAGTTAAATTTTGTATCAATTTTATTGCTTCCTTTTTGCCCACAGAAGCAAGGCCTGTCATTGAAAGTCAATGAATATTTTCTTTATTCTTATTTCAGAAACAGTGACAAGTTCCACCTTCATGTGGCCAACCATAAGAATAGCAAATTAATAAATTTAATTTCAACATGCATATAGTTCACTTCAAGCTTAATTAGGATGACACTTCCTTGTGAGCCGACAAAAATTATGAAAGTTGTGAATTTTTAAAACCAGGCCATTTTTTGAGCTAGCTGCTTGAAAAAAGCCCCTTCGTCACATTTACACATGAGATCACACTGGAAAAAAAAAATCCAACCTCAATTATTGCTAATTAAATTGCGTCTGTTCATTCAATTAGTGAAGGGCTGGCTTGAAATGTACAGAAAAGCAATCATATCAAATCCTCCCTTCTCAAGGTGAGACTTGGCACTTCATTTCATACTCTTTTCTAAATAAAATTGTCTTCATTTCAAGGTGCAATTATGCATGTATGTATGTATGTATGTATGTATGTATGTATGTATGTATGTATGTATGTATGTATGTATGTATGTATGT
>JAOYNN010058106.1:0-12270 GCA_025770095.1 Goniobranchus kuniei | reverse complement strand
TTATTATTATTATTATTATTATTATTATTATTATTATTATTATTATTATTATTATTATTATTATTATTATTACGTCTCCCTCGCAACTCCTCCTAATTCGTCGTCCTTCTCCTTGAGATTCTTTTTCGTTTTCACATCTCCTTTTTCTTCATTGTATTATTCAGTGTTATCACAATTAGTCAGATTTTATGGTTTTGTTGTTGTTGTTGTTTTTGTTGTTGTTGTTGTTTTGTGTGTTATTTTTGTTATTGCGATTATTCATCTGATATTTTATGATATTAAGCAATTACGGTCGGGTATTTTATGTTTAGGTAAGATACCAATTTAACTGTTTGGTTTCCATTTCGTGATGTTTAATTTATAGACTGTTTCCACCAGGCTATCGATTGTCTGACGATAATGATCCTCTTTTCATTATAAGTAAATGTTTGATCAAGATTGAAGGCGTTGAGATAAAATGAGAACAGAGATGAACAATAAAGATTGGTTCTAGACCATGAGTTCGGGGTCATACATTTAAAGTATGCCGCCCGCTGTCCTCTGAATACATTGAAAGAAAAAGTGGAAATTTGAAATCGTTTTCTTACGATAAGCCTAGACGATGTCTTTTTAGGTGACGAACTCTTCTCTGTTGGAGTCCGGCCATTATGCCCTCTTCCTCACCTTAGTATTTTCTTCTCCCATCCTAGTCTCAGTATTTATACAATCTCAGTATGAGATCTTTGCCTCAGTCCCAACTGTCCAATTTTTTTCCTTTTCAGAATTTTCATTTCATGACAGCATCCTCTTTGTGCCAGCATGGTTTTTTTTTCTCTGCTGGGTACATGTATTAAAAAAATAATTTCCCCTTTTGGATGAGAGTTTAACGCTGATTGGAGAAAGAGCAGCGCTTGCCCGAAAGCAAGGCTCGGATCAGATGTTGGGAATTTTGGAAATACTGTAGTAGTTTGGCAGGATATTGGTCAGATTTTTACTAGATAATGATCAATGTATAGCTATTCATGCTTTGCTTTTATGTTTATCTAGTAGATCTATTCAATTTTCCACCGTTGCTGTTGTCTTCACCGTTTTTCTCACCACCATCTGCGTGTCACTTTGACTCTCTGTGTCTCTGTCTCTGTCTGTCTATCTGTCTGCCTCTCTGTCTTCTGTCTATCTATATGTTTGTCTATCTGTCTGTCTGTCTATCTGTCTCTCACTGCTTCTGTCTCTCACTGCTTCTGTCTCTGTCTTTGTCTCTGTCTCTGTCTGTCTGTCTGTCTGACTGTCACTCTGCTGTCTGTCTCTCTCTCTCTCTTTCTCTCTGTCCTTCCCTCCCCCCTTCTCTCTCTCTCTCGTTCTCTCGTTCTCTCGTTCTCTCTCTCTCTCTCTCTCTCTCTCTCTCTCTCTCAATCACTCAGTCTGTCTGTCTGTCTGCCTGTCTCTCTCATCCACACACACACACACCTACACACACTTGTATACAATATACGCCACCAAACATCATAAAATCGTGAGCTCAATGCATGGCCTACCCAAGCAACCCTCTAATAATATTAGGTCCAGAATAATATTACTATTGTACTCTCTCTCTCTCTCTCTCTCCCCCTCACACACACACACACACAAACACACTTGCACACAAACATAACATTGTGAGCTCAATGCAAATGCCTACCACAGCAACGCCTGTAATAAAATTCGGCTTATTAGGCCTATTATTACTATTGTGCTCTCTCTCTCTCTCTCTCTCTCTCTCTCTCTCTCTCTCTCTCTATCTATCTCAAACTTACACACAATATATGGCCTACACTGTTCCCATTCCTTACAAACACAAACATGCACATGGGCTGCAACACACAAGTACGCGATCACCAAAAATACCAACATCACACTAGGCCTAGTCTCAACACCGTCCTGAAAATAGACCTACCAGTACTATGCAGTATTTTTTTTTGTTTTTCACAGCCAGTTCATGCGCTATACAAGTTGAGCTTCCCACACCGCATATGTTCTCTCTCAGTACTAAGATTAAACATTGTGTGTGCTTACTCTTAGCTATGTAATAGTAATAGATTTCTACATGTAGATCTAATTATGAAACAGCGGGATTCTTCTCACAACCGTCTTGAACGGATTTGCACCGCGAATTCTTGGCCGAAAGCCATGCAGCCACGGGTCCGCAGATCCTACCCGACACCAGTGTTGCCGAGATATTCGTGGATCCGCGCAAAACTTTCCACCCTGAGATGTGTGTCCGTACCCTAAGCATTGAATTTTAGAAAATTCATTTTGGAGATCATCTTTCGTCAAGAAATCCAACCCTTCCCTGGCCTTTACATAGTCCTGATTTAATCCCCTGCGATTACTTTTTATGGGCCATCTTAAAGTGTGAGTCTACACCAGTCCAATACAAAATACCCTCACTGAGCTCAAACAGAATATCATCAGGAGAGAAGTGCATGCCATCTCACCGGACACAATTATGTGAATACGCGAGAACATCAATAATCCGCTCAGGTGTGTTGTCAAAAATGGCGACAGACGGATTCTAAACATAAGTCTGTCACTCTAACCACTATGCTTTGGCAGCCACTACCCTGGCAAAATCCATTCCTACTACTTCCTCTTTCACAGATCTCCAAGCCTGGGGTTCAGTTGTGTCAGGATGGGCATATGACATGGAATCCTTGTCAAAACTACAGCGTATTTCAGTGGCTTCCTTGATGCATGTTGAGCAGAACCCACTAAATAGTTAGCAAATTTCATGACCTTTCCAAAAATGTATAGTTTGTAAGGGTTCTCATCATGTTTTGTTGGTCAAATGACCTAAAAAGATGCACGAGGGTAGATTTTTGTCACGACATAGGAGTCACAAGACAAACAAGACTGTTTTACAACAAAGAATTTGGTGTATCATGATTACTTGCATCAAAAGGCTTCAGGCCTTCTTGAAAAAAAGGAATAAAAAGAAGAAGAGACAAACAGTTTTCTTTTTAGACCCCGTTCAGGAGGTTCGATAGGGATCCAATCAGGTAGACCTCCGGTCTTAGGTCTGATCTACCTGTACTGTCAGGATCTGAGTCATTGCCATGAGTCTGACAGTCACTGTCACTAGACCCAGTGTCACTGTCACTGTTTGATGCTAAATCATCCAACTCAAACAACATCTAAATAAAGTTCAAAGTCGTTCTGTTCTAAATTCGGATCAAAAGTTTCAAAAACGTTAAAATTTCATAGCCAGTCTGATGCCAGTTTGATAGACTGACGATCATAGATTGACAGAGTTAAAAGATCGGGGAATTCCACAACTTGGGAGTCTAAAATCATTGCAAGATATGTTGTTTCCAGTAAAAAAGAGCTCTCTAGTATTCTTCAACCACAGAAGATCACATACATATAAATAGGGCTAATAGTCAAAGGGAATTAATAGTGAAAAACAGGAGACGGACCGCAGAATATAGAGTGTGGCAATTAGCCGATCTAATCGGCTTAATGCAGTTTTAGGGTTAAGACAGTACAAAATGTTTGTGACGTACTGAAACAACAATAAATTGCCAATACGTACCTTCTTCCTCTTCATCATCATCGTCATCATCATCATCTTCGTCATCAGACTCATCATCGTCATCATCATCATCCTCATCAGATTCAAAAGTATGATCAGGGATGTCATAAATTCTTATAACAGGCTGTTTTGGAATGAGGAAAAAAAGACGAAACATCAAAGTTCAAAACAGAATTAAGATTTTCCATATTGTGCATGGCACCATACAAAGAATTAAAATCAGAAAAATATAAATATAAAAAACAAACCAAAAAAAAAAAAATTAAAAAAAACCCCACATTAAGTAGAAATAAAAGTCACATAAAATTTTTTAAAAATAAAAACACGATAGAATTGACACATACAACAGAAGCTTTTTCCTCAAACAGTAACTAAATGGAATTCTCTGCCAAGCCAAATTTTGACAGTAGGTCTCTCTTTAAATTCAAGAGACAAACCTCAATGTACTGTAGCCATTTGTTATTGTATATCAAACAATGTACTTGGACATTTGCATCTCAACTGTCAAGAACAACAACAATGTCCCAAATGAAATAACCATACAGTACAAAAGGTAAACACCTTTCATTTTTGGCTTCAAAAATCATGTAAAGTTACAGTTGTAAACTCAGACTGCTACAAAGGAATCTGACTTTGACAAAACAGGAATTAGAATGCAAACATTTTTTTTTTTACAAAAAAAATAAACTTTGTGCAAAATTAAGTCTTATCTCAGGCCTGATGTCAACTTGAATAAAAGTGATTCTGAATGCTGGTAACATGTTGTGAGAGACAGGTATGTTTTTGTTTTTTTTTAACAAACTTTCACCTTCATCATATACTAAAACAGCAAGTTCTCAAGACGTTCTGGCAAGCCTGGGTACACAAAGTTAATCCTATTCTGAGCGTGACCTTCTAATTTTCTTATCTGAATCATTTGTTTTGTCTTTCTTGTTGGAGGATGGCGGCAAACAGTAGACTGTGGGACGGAGGTGCAACTCATCTAAAAATCTCTATCTTAGTGACTGTCTAGTTTTCAGTTCCTCCCTATTTGGATTTCAACCCAGTATGTAGTAATGGTAATCACATATCAGTTTCACGCATCACTTCTTTCAGCTTTCTGATGCTAGATAAGGGAGGGGAAATACACATAATAAAATGCTATCGAGCCAACTCTGTTCTTTTTCGCCTGTGTAAGGCGGATAAAAATAGTGATGGTGTGGGTTTGGCATCTACATCTAAGCTAGTGTACTATGTGCCTCTCTGAGCCATATGTTTGAGAGGCAAGACCTTAAAGTAAAGAAGCCTCTCAATAAAAATCAAGAAATGACTTGCAATTAATTTTATTTCCTGACAGATATCACATTCTATTTTATTTTACTGAAATGTTGTAACACATTGTTCTACAATGTTGTATCTGTCTTCAGTTAAGAAATGGCTTGAGACTGACCTGTTTCATCTATCATATATTTGGCAAAATGTAAAACAAGCGTTGGCACGTCAAATGATTTCAAATTTATTTTTTCACATCTTACAACATTTTACAACACCATGTAGATCTTTTTGGCAGACAAATTTGTTTTCGACATTTTAAAATTCAATTCCTAATCATACTGGGACCAAGTACAATGGACCAGATTGTCTGCCTTTGCTTTGAATAAAGCAAATAGCAATACCTGGTCCGAGTACTGATATCTCAATTACATCTTTGTTAGGCTTCTTTTGAAAAGACCAAGTTGGGACTGTTTCTAGATCTAGGCCTGGCCTATCGGTCTAGATCTACATCTAGCTAGAAGAAGATAATCTAGAAATCTGGATCTACATCTAAATTAGTCTGCATCGTATAGGCTAAAACATTGTTATAACATTAGACCAAGATTACTTGTCAAGATTTTGTGCAATTTTCTACTGCTTAGAGTGCTCGTGTTTCGCTTGGAAGAATTTACATCTGAATTTTATTTCCTTGACTCAAACAATATTTTCTATATACTGTATCAAAGTTTTATTTAATTTTTAAGCACATTGAGGACTTGGGAAAGGCACTATAAAAATAGCATTATTATATTATTGTTATTTTTATTATTACCTCCCCCCCTTGCAACCAAGTAGGTGAAGCTGAATTCATTGTGTGGATTAAATTGGCAAGTTTGCAGATTTGTATGTAATAAGACATGCATTGAAATGCAGTTGCGCTATTGAACACACATGCTCTAAACTTACATCCCTTGCAGGCATTAAATAAACAAAACATGTTAACCGTAACTGAGGCATAAATCTGTAAATCATACCTTATTCGGGTCCTTCATGATCAAGTATTTTCCTTCTTTTAGCTTCATACAAGTATCGACAATACAACGAAGGATACCCCAAGCATTATCCATGTTCAAGTTAATTTGATTAGCAAACTCTACAGGCTTGAATTGTTGGGTGCCCAGCAATACGTGCTTAGCTGTGTCCCTCACATGCACTCGGGAAACATACCTATGGAAAAGAAACAAGTTTAGTTCAACAGTTAAGTATAAGCATTTGTATAACACCAGGTTCCACAGAGTGAATGGCGCTTTATATTTTAAAGTTATTACATACGCAACGATGGAAAATACGTACAAGTCACTCTTAAAAAACATGAAATCATTATAGCTTACTAACCATAATATAAGAACTTATAATACACATGAATTTCTATTACTATTTTAGAAACAAAAGCAATGCTAAATAATTCAGTTTTGAGATGTCTTGAAAGTGGGGAGGGAGGGGCTATTTCTAGTTCTGTATAGGGAGTGTTCCAGACTGTCAGCGCAGCATATAGAAATAACCAATTGAGTGAATAACTTTTGGGAACAATTAAAATTGATCAAATACTTGTTTGTTTGCCTACTTAAATTTCAAATGTAAATGCTATTTTTCAGAAAATCTTAAGGACGTATTTTTAGGATACAATCAGAAGATAAAAACAAAAAAAAAAAGAATTAATGTTTTTGCCTTATGCACTCATATCTTTAATTAATAGCCTCTGGCTTCTGTAAAAGAATCTAATATATATCTAATGAATTTGGTAAAGTGGGAGGCTAAGCAGACATGAATGTAATGAGTACTTTCATTTCAATTTTTTGTTCAAAGTAGCCATGCTCATTTAACCTCACCCAAATTTGATTTGGTCAGATCCTGCCAGAAGAGCACTAACAGTCCACTTGGCCAACTTGCAGCTGTTGTTTTTCAATTCAGTGGCTAAAACAGCACCACGTTGGTTATCCAAACGACTACGCCAGTCTACACCCCCAGAATACTGTGGTGTAGAGTATAAATCATTTAAAAAAGATCTACAACATCAATGTATAATACTATCAGAAGTAATTATTGGCACATATGATTGTTTTTATTCTTACTATTTATTTGTAAAAGTTTTGATTTTTTAAAATTTTATTTCAACAAATTAAAAAAACAACAAAGCCATCATATTTAAAAATAAGTTCAGAGAGTGCCTTACACCAAAAAGATAAAGTTTGTGTTATGCAAAGATTGTCCAAGTAAAAATCTGTGCCAATAGATATTACTCAAAAAGGCATAAAAAACATTAAGAAAAATACTTTTAATTCATTACGTACTTAACTTGATGGGGAACTTTACAGTGCAGCAAAGTAACATGAATTGTAGACCACATAATAATTTCATTTCATTTAGAAACGCTATGTATTGCTTTACTTACACGTGAATCCCATTCATTTAATGACTTGATGTTTATAAACTGACATTCATTGTTAGGACCAAGGGTGACAGCATCGTGTTCTGTTCTAGCTATCAAAACAATATCATTGCCAAGATCCCATTTGCGATACCTAGTCCATGACAGAGAAAGAATATTTGATGGGTGTTAATGACATGAATCCTTTGACAACCCTTTGCTCATTAAAAGAAACACAATACAATATCCATAAGTACTGCATTTCTTTCAAAGACCAAAGGGGTAATCTGCAAATCATTTAAGTGTGATTGAATATTGTATTCAGAGAAAAACAAAAGGGGGAAGCAGGGGAAACAGAAAGTAGAACAATCGAATTCTTCCCAAACACTGACCTGTATCCCACAGAGGCGATTTCTGAATCATCTCCTGATTGTACAAAAGGGTTCGGTTTCTCAAATGTGTATTTTTCTTCATTCTGGGGAAGAAGCAAACTCAAACAACTATGAAATGACATCATGAAGAACAATGGTAGGGAATATTCAAGCCAATCAGTCAAGACAATTTCATTTTAAAATATATAAAAATTATATAGAATTATATTATTTCTCTGGAAACTGTAAAATTCAGCTTCACTTCTTTTATCAAAGTGATGAAATAGTGTTTTGGGAGCATGAGATTCTTGACTACTTCTCAAGATTTGAAACAATTCGATACTTTACTTTCCTTTAGGTACTGCAAGAACCACACAGCATAAAATACTTGAAGTGTACAGCTAATAAAGTAACAGTTTACAGCCATAATATCTAACAAACTGAAGTGCTATTGTTAGAACAGTTACAAAACATGACTGCTGTTTACATTATCAACATCTATATAATAACAGTGGAATAAACCTCACACAAATTTTGCCCTTAACAGGAATTGAAAACGAATCCCTGAATAATTTTGTTCTGTATTCAACTAATGCAATATTCTATAACACAAAACTCAAATTTCCCACTTGGTTTTGTTAACACGAATTGAAACCAGCACTTTGCGTAAATTTTTTCCGAGTTTCCCCCCTGTTCTTGCTTCACCGTTCTCCCTATTGTTTGATGCCACCTACCCCCGTAAAAACCCCTCTAACCACACCCCTCTCTCCTTTCTTCTAGGCCTATCATAGTGGGTTAAGCTGATGTTGAGTTGCTTTCCTTGTGCCAGCATTCATCATTCATTAACTGCACTTCAATTTCGATCAACTACGCCTAGCCTTCTCACATTCTTCTTCTTCATCTTCCTTAATCTTCTTAACACGAATTCTTGGTAACACGAACTAATTACACTGTCCCATGGAGTTTGTGTTATCAGAAATGTGCTGTATAAAGCTACTTGAATGAGAGACCTGTCTAGATTCACAATTCCTTTTCACCTCAAACAAATCAAGCCCAAAGTCCTCTCCTTGTCCCTTGAATTATTTTGATGCATGAGTTCTTTGTCAGATGAACCTATGCACAAAATCATAAAAAAGCCTGAAATAGATTTCTATACGTGTGAAGATAAATGAAAGCACCGACTTTCATAAGACTTACCATTTTCAGGACCTGCTGAGAGAAATTGTGGTTGATGAATGTTGCCTCCAGGGCCAGACTGCGGGGAGAATTAATGCTGTTGCTGTTATCGTCCTGAGGCGGCTCAGTGGCAGTTTCACTGACAGTCAAGAGATCAAAATCTGAGTCATCACGCTTGTCAAAGAATAGTTTCTTCCCCACACGCTGGACAACTACATCCCATGAGTAAGACGACCTTGGGCAACACATCATGGTTGCTAGAATGGCATCGGTGGCAAATACATTGCCTTGACCCTTTGTAAGCTGTAAAACAAAAAAAAGTTAGAAAGGAAATGACACAAATGGAGCAGAATGAATAGGAAATGATAGAAAATTTACATCATTATAATCATTATCACTAGCAGGTGCCCTGTCCGTTGCAGACCTTGGCGATCATTGATTTCCACACATTCCTGTCATCTGCATTATTATTAATTTGATGATGTTCATCTCTCTGCCCGAACAATAGACGTTGATGGTCTGAAGATTGGGTTAACCTTTGTCTTCTTCGCTGTCTTTTTCCGTCTATCTCAGCAGTTTTCTCAATTCACATAATACATTTAAAATTAAACAGGGTCATCTTGACCAAAGAGAAAATGAATGTAAATCTGATTAAAAAGCCAACCAATAGATATGGCAAAAAATAAAACGAAATCCTTAAAATCATGTGTAAAGAACATTAAGGAAGAAAATGTCCCATGTATTCCCCAACATGCCTCTTTCCAACCAAATATCTTCTTCACTCCCATGTGAAATGTACAGAGATGCAGCCATTTTACAGGCCCACTTGCCCTAGCATACTGACAAGATCCTCCTCTGTCAAAAGCATTACTGCAAACTAAAAACTAAACAGTCTTAAAAGCCAATGCGAAATGAGTTGTAATAATGCTAAGCATTTTCACTCGGTTGGGGTAGAGTGACACATCGATAACTCCCAAGTATTTTCATTCACAAAACAAGTAGAATACTACGCTCAGCAATGCAGATAAGAGCACACTGTGAGAAAGGGCAATATTCACTTACTTGTCTGATGATGGGATCATCTGTTGTCGTCACCTTATGGAAAATGCGATTGATCCTTTTCAATCTCTTTTCATTCTTTGTGGTAACACGATCATAGATCTTGTCATAATATTCCATTGAACCACATGTCACTCTTGAAACAGATGGAAATGCAAGATAAGGTTAAAAATGTTCTCAGGTATGTTACTCTTATAAGCAAATACCTTTTGTCTTGAAAATTACTTATAAGTATCATTATATTATTCTAAAAATAAAAGAGCCACAATAAGTGAAGACTTAAACCAACATTACTTTCTATTTTCTTAATTTCGGTGGACAGGGATGCTTCCTACATGCTTTTTATCAGAAAATATCTTCTTATTCTTTTGGCATATCCTTAATCTGGGATCACTATAGCAGTTCATCTTAGGCTCTTTCAATAAAGGCTAGTGCCATACACGAGCCAATTATTTTAATCTACTAACCAAGCCAGCTGTCTAGATCATTTGATCGATCCAAAAACCTCAGCATGTTGTCAATTAAAGGTCCTTTGATTTTACTTTAATTTGACCTGTTTGGTCAAGCCGAGTTGGTTTCTAGCCTTAACTTTTTGTTTTTTGGGGTTTTTTTAAAACCATGTAAACAATCCTGATAAAATTTAAGTGGCTTTCATCCCCCCCCCCACTCTACCCTCTCCACCCCTGCCCCAAATTTGACATGCACAGTGTCACTGTCTTGTCTTCTGTTATGGTGTTAGCAATTCGGGAGAGATGGCATGGCACAGCCTAGCAGTGATGAAGCAGTCATGAATCCTTCCTTTCCCCCCACCTCTTCTTAGTTAGCATAGCCTAGTGATTCCATCTCAATGCAGTCAAGATTTCAGATTACTTTCTGTTCAACCACTGTGAGCTTTTCTTCGAACAATCACTGACTAAATGCATTGGCTCCTCATTGAGTTGGCTGTAGATGGTGCCTGCCTTAAATTGAGTTGGAATCGATCCTACCGATATTTCACACGTTTCAGCCTATGAAGCTCGAGTCGAAGACACCACTTAATGGACCTACCACTAGCAAAGGCCCAGTTGCATGACAAGCTGCTAAGGGCTACCTTTCAGCTACATTCTTAGCTGCCAGCTAAAACGCCATAGCTTCCATTCAAATTTAACTTACAGTTAGGGTTTAGCTGACAGGTAACCCCTAGCGGCTTGTCATGCAACTGGGCCCAGATGGCCTTCCTGATGTAACCAAGCCATGGTCTAGGAGAGCTGTCTCTAAGTTTATCATTCATCTCTGATACGACTAGACACTCAAATCCTATCTATCATAAGATAAGGTGATAGAGAAAAAAATCTTAAATTTATTGTCTGAAGCCAGCACAACCTGGGATTGAACCCAAACCTTTGGCTCGGTGAACATATGTCACACCACATGACCACATGAAAAAAACCTTGGTTCCCCTGAAACAGAACATTAATCTATACTATAGATATTATAATATGAGGTACTTTAAAACAGTATGTATCTTTGAACTCTCATCAGAATTGCATGGACTGTGTTAAAAACAAATAATAAAAAACTATGTAGGAAGAAAAATTTTGAATGTAAAGTGCAACTATACTTACAAATCTTCTCCTTCCTTTATATCAGGAAGATTAAGCTTTGACAATCTTGGGAAATCCATTTCCTCAACAACAGTCCAATCATCTTTAATTTGTACAGAGGCATCCCTATTACGGATAGGAGCCTTGTTCCTGTTCTCCTGCATTTGCTTGCCAAACTGCTTCTGCCACTTTTTCAAAAGCCGCTGGCGATCACGCTCTCTATTCTTCTGAGTCTTAGTCAGAACTTGCATGCTAGCCTGAGTCTGTTGCTGGCGACGTTCACGATCACGGCGTTGACGATTCTGGTGAAAAGTTTTAAAATTTGAATAAATTCAGTAAAACATCCAAGAAACTGAAATATCATACATTACAACTCATACATAATAACAATAAAAATAATAGTAATGAATTTCTATAGCGCCTATCATCCTTTTTACAATGCCAGATGGCACTTTACATCATGCACAACGATAGACATAATTTAGTAACCATCCATTTTGATAATTTCTCCACTAAAACGTCCATTCATTATGCTAACTCATTTAAGACCATATACGGTACCTGAAATACATGATTTGGGTCGGAAACATCATTTTTCTGTTTTTTACATTTTTACTCAAAACGATCATCTCAAAACATTATTCAATCAAAGAAAAGTCTGAAATGCTTTTAGGTTTTATTCTATGAATTTTCTTGTGAAGGTTGGTACTAAGAATTGGTCAGACAATTGATAAAATTAGGCAAATTTAGCAAAAAATTATGCCTTTATTTTCCCCCGTCAGATCAGGAATTTCCATTTACAAATGATTGCCGTGAACTCAGACACTATTTTAGTTCGCCTCTAAGGCTATTTTTACATCGCAATTTTCCAAC
>JAOYNN010057995.1:0-12270 GCA_025770095.1 Goniobranchus kuniei | reverse complement strand
GTGAGATCTGACTTTTATTATGCTTAGATAGTTAACTGTTCTAAGAAAAATCAGAAAATAAAATTGAGACAGCAAGCATCTCACCAAAAAAAACATTATAAGTTATAAGCAAAGGACTAACTGGCAATTGCATATGATTGCTTCTCATGTTATGTCATTGAAATGCAGACTTTAATCCTCATTTTTCAATTTGTTTTCTTTTTTAAAAAAAATGTACTCTGTGGATTCCAGCATATTATATATCATGTATGAATTTGTAAATAATATTTATTCTCCATGCTGTGATTTTTATATTATATCCATGAGTCCATAGTTTGAAGCTCCTCACTTAAGTCTAAAGAGTAAAATACATTTCTTGTAATATTATTACCATATTATATATAATATATTACTCTACTCTACTCTACTATGGCATTGTAATATTCTCAATGCCATTTATAAAACATGTATGTATACTTTTTGCCCACTCCATTCACTCGCATGAATGAGATGCCATGAAACTTGTAGCATACAAGTGTTTTGATTGCTCCACTGTCTCTCTCCATTTGCAGACAGTCCATGTATCAGGTACATTGAAACTCTGTCATAACATACAGTGGGAGTGAGATTGTTTTGTGTGAGAACCGAATTGTCAAACTCTTATTTTAAGCAATGCAATTTGTTAGCATACTTAAAATTAAGATGTCTGAAATGAACTCCTCCTTGTCAAAATCCTATCTTACAAGATACGGTACTCCAAGTGATTTTAAGCCTAATTAAACAAAGGTGATTTTGAAAAATGCCCTTTTTTATGACACCCCTTCTCCCTTGCCCAATGTGCGGTCAATCTTACCTTGAACAAGACGCTTTCATCATTTATTACTTCCATCTTAATACCCTTTCCCCCTTATGTTCAGCCCCCCGTTTCAAGGCAGTTCCTTGCTACAAACACGGTGAGCCTGAACCAACATGGCAAACTTAGACTTGAGGATCCCTGATAAATCTTTTGAATATCAAGCACTTTGGGCTGTTATATCTTGGCAGCTTTTATTGTAATTGAAATTCCCTGTTGTTGTAATTGTATCCTTGTGGGCTAAAATTAACTGTTATCTCCAAGTAGACTTTTAATGTGAAATGTTTTTCAGATTTGGTGCATAAATTGGGGATGGCATGTAGGCCTATTTCATAGTCTGTTTTACACAAGTATCCACTGCAGACCAAGTCATAGAGCCATAGTGAGTTTCACTATGCCAGTCTTATTTATCATTGAACAAGGTATCTAAATAACAATGATACTCAGGTCAATTTTTGTAGCGGGCATCATTTTATGTTCATCAACTTTGACAACAGTGATAAAGTCATTTTTTTTATTGTGAACTTTAACAAAATGATGAATTTTATTTGAAAAGGGCAAAAAGAGATGGTACTGTTGATTCTATATTGGTACAGTGCAGTTGCTGTAAGAAGCTGGTACCTGGGATACAGAAAAAGCACATTCTTAGGCAGACCAGGTTCTTAGCTAAACTTTGATTTTGTTTTGCTTCCAAGATGCATTTGATTGATTATTCTCCTGAACAAAATGTGAATAGGAAAGGTTTATGACTAGCTCTGAGCCAACCCAATGTGGTGATTTTTGTATTGAGAGATCTTGTGATCAATCTTTAGTCAATCAATCAGAAAAGAAAAGGGGTAGGTAGGGGGAATGGTGGAGGCAGGTTGAGAAAAGTAAGAGGTTGGCTGAGAAAGCTTACAACAATGAATAGGATGTTGCAACACAAGTATTGTCATGCCTTTCCCCAAACCTTGACACACAACACCTACATATATACTTATGTTGTTGGTCCTGTCAGAAGTGCCAAGAAGTGATCCGTGTCTACAGTATAGACTACTGTGATCAGACAATGGATGAGGTGAGTAGTGCACCTTCCTTTTGTCTGTCTGTCTGTTGGCTGAAGGGTCCATTGCACCTGAGTGATATGTCGGCATTACATGCATCAAATTGCATAATTTTATTTACTCTCACATCTATTGAGATTGATCTCTAAGGCAGACCACACTACAACATACAGGTTCTAAATTGACTAGTTTTATAGAGTTAAAATTCGGTTGCATGAAAATACCGGGTTCTTAGGCAAACCGGGTTGTTAGCCAGTGGGTTCTTAGAACAACTGTGCTGTATTACACATGTAATTGTTTCACCAAAATATGTTGTCTCTACATTTTTTATCAAATTACTGTACACAATGTCATGCTGAATTGATCATATTGATTGGGATATTTTATATCATGCCCTGTAAAACCAATTTAAGTATTCTGATCGATTTAGGTTAGAGTTTGAATCAATCTCCTAACAAGAAAGAAAAGTTAGACATACTTCTAAAAAATAAGTCTGTGCTTTTACTTTTACTGAAAATGTTACATGTATTTTCTTTAAATGGGATAGATTTAAGAGGTATTGAAATGCATCTTTGTTGCTCTGTAGGTGTTGCAAAATATGACCACCTGGACATAATTTAAGATTTGTAAGCGTTGAAATGTTATTTTAAAAAAGTTTTCTTTTTCCCTCATGAAAAAGATTAAGAGCTTTAGGTGCAAATTAAATGCATACCGGTACATTTTCTTTACAAAGCAAATGGTAGTAAACCCATGCTGAGATGAAGATAAATAAATCTTTGTCTTTATATTTATAAACATGAGATATTGTAATGGTGAATGTTGAATGATTTTTCTTTCTTTAGGTTCCAGTTCTAAGTTAAAGTTTCCATGCGTGCTTTTCTTTTCATTTTCAGTAGTTCATAGCAGGATTTTCTTCAGTGACTCTTCAGTTTTATAAATATTCTGTTTATGATGTCTTTGTGCATTTTGCTTGACACAAGGATTAAAACAGATTATTATAATATTTGATTTCTTCTTTGTTCAAATAAAAAAAATATAAATATATAACTGTTTGTTGTGATTGTGCCATTTTATAAAAATTTGGAAAATATTGCAGCAATTTAATTTTAAAGCAACTCCATAAACGGAACACAAAATAAGCCGTGCTAAGCAAATAGGGAAGTTAAGAGACAGTACAAAGAACAACAAAAAAACAAATGCTGAACCGGTAGAAAATTATGCTGAAAGGGTTGGAAATTGAACCCAGAGCCAACATGCTGGCGTCCTCCTCCCAATTGTGAAGAACAAAATGAACACTTCACCATTTCTTCAGCCAATTCTTCTGTGTTAGTTCTATATCATGTGAGAAGGATATATGCCCTAATAATAAATGAAATCCTTCCATCATGTGAGAATAAAGTATGGTAGCCCTTTTCGAGCCGCATCGGCTCATAAGACTGGAACTTCAATTTCTAAAGCATGATGTGAATAGTGACAGACTCTGTCCATCACTCTCTCACTCTCTGAATAGGATGCTGGTCTATTGCAGAATACTTTTCCAGCCAAAGCAGTTCCCCTTTTCACCTGGGTCAAGGGAAGCAACAGGGGTATATTTTCTTGCTGAAGGAAAAAATGCGTTTGTGTCTGTAGCCAGAATCAAAGCTGCTGCTTCTTGGTCCCCAGGCCAACACTCTACCACTGATTTAAAATTCCCTCACCCCCACGCCACCCCATCCCATACAAAGGTTTAAAAAAGAGAGAAATACTACTTTTGTCCTTAGGACAACATAATTAATTTGACAATACTGTGATCCAACTCATGAGTGCCATTTTTCCAAGGGAAACTATGTAAAGTTAGTCCTGTACCCATGACTGAGTGTAGCAGAATTAGAGGTAGAGCCCTAATTATACTACACATACGGCACAATGTGGTAGTTTGCCATTGCTTTCCACGTCGACTTTACTTTCGCCAAGTCTAGAAAGACTTAGCTACCCATTTATACTGCTGGGTGAACAGGGGGCCCCGATAAAAATCCACTGCCTGGATGGGTTCAAACTTGGGCCACATCACATGGCAGTCAGCTGCTCTACCGAGCTACTGGGCCACCCCAAGGGAAACTACTCCATATGATACTTGATGACTGCATAGTCCCTGGATGCCAAAAAACAGATGATTTCATTTTATCTCATTAATAGTTTGTTTGTTCTGTTCTTTCTTTGGTTCACTCCTTTTCTCTTGTTGGGAAGGGAGGTTAAGTTCCATCTTAAATTTTGAACAAAAATGATAATGTTGGTCTACATTCTACATGCACATGGATATCGATAAGAGAACACAATTATCATTACCATCAGGAATAGATAATATACAACTACTAGTCTACTAGCCGAAGATTTCGGGATGGACTCGTGTTATTGGTCAACATTGCAAGACTGGAGTAGTAAGAGTACTTGTTCTGAGACCTCCTGCTCTGGCTGCCTGGTCTTACTATCAGTAATACTAATAGGAGTTATCTTTATGGTACTCTGTACTGGCTGATAGTTCATTGACCTGACTGCATTGCAATAATGCACTTGGTCATATAATGATATGGTAAAAGGATAATCCTTGCAATCATTTCAGCCTGGCTTGAGTTTGTTTTTTTATGTTCAAGCATACTGGTTTGTGGATTTTTAAGTCGGGGAAAAAAAAAGTTTCTTTTACCAACTGGGCCAGAGAAAATAAACTGGTGAATAGGTTCAATAAAGGCATGAAAATTTGCAAAGAAAATAGGGAAAAAGGGTTAGGACAACGCTGTCCATTTGGGAAATCCGTAAATTCAAGGAATTGATGTGCAAAGAATGCGTATCAGACTACAGGTATTGTGTGTATGTTTATATGATATTACAGTGGAATACACTTATTTCAACATATTCAATTTCAATTGACAGTAAATTTGAACAGCATAGAATGGTCCAGTTTGAGATTCACTAAATATTTAAATTTGTTTAAATTTGTCTCAGCAAGGGTGTCAACAGCTATGAGGTGTGTTTCACATAATTTCAACTCCCCGTGCCGATTTTATGACCAAAACCACTTTAGTTTAGCCACTTGCGCACCCATCTTGCACAAGGTTTTGACTTTGGCAGACAATGCCAGCCTTGTGACACAGACACGCACACATGCAGTCACACTATATATGGAAAACACCCAAAAGTCCCTGCCATTCACTATACTAAACCTACATCTATGGTACCCGAGTCGCTTTCTTCTCACAAACCCACAAACATACACAAACACATGCAGTCACACTGACCATACGTCAAAATTTTCAATAAATCACAGAAATTGACTATGTCACTTGGAAACAGATACATGTAATTTCAATTACGGTTAATTTCAATAAATTTCTCTCATCCCATGCTGTTGAAAGTAACCATACTCCAGTGTATTACAATACACTGTATAATATACATGGCATATATAATGTGTGTGTGCGTGTGTTTGTTTCTATATGTATGTATACAAATGGTTTTATTGTTGTAAGCTCAAACTCAAATTTCAAAAAGTTTTTTTTTAAAAAGCGCCATTACTAGGGCACTGGGAAAGGCCCGTGACAGCTATGCCAAGTTGCATACAATGAGGGAGCACTCTGTCTCGGCCCAAAGTGAGAGGAGTCATGCCCTCAGAGTTGCTTGGTCTCCTGGGGGTAGGTCTATCAGAATTTAAAAGCAAAACATTTTGCTGAATGCAAGAAATGAAGTTTCATTTCTATATTATATAAAGCAATTTTAATCAATGTAGTTACAATAAATGCTACTGTATGGAATTTTTTAAGTTTGTAGATCTATCTTCTTCAGGGATGACTTAGTTCTTTGTTTTATTAATCACTCATACCATTCCAGATCCTATAAAGTATACTTGCATTAGATTTTTTAAACAAATTTAAAAGCAATCAGAAGATAAGTGTGATTTTTTAAGAAATAAAGTACTGCTCATGTTAAACCTTACACTGATGTGGAGTGAAGTATGTACAGAGAACATAAAACGGTAAAATGATCATAACTTAGAAAAGACTTAAACAGTCAAATCAAAATTGTTCACGTTTTATTAAGCTGAAAGGACACATGATGATCTGGTGTCAAAATTGGGGACCACAAACAAATGTGTGTCCTAAAGAACAGACGTTTTCAATGGTTGGTAAGACAAGGTCATAGTCCAGAAGAAAGTTAGCAAATTGTTTACAAAATTCTTGAGTTGTTGAATTATAAAGAGAATCAAAAAGATATTCAGTTTATGGAGAGGAAATGTTTCTTCAACACTTGAACATCATTTTCCTTAGATGACATGTACAATTTGTGGGTGTTAGTGAAAGTCTTCCTAAGTCTGTCAGACCAAATGTACAATTCAAACATCTGCATGCCTTGACCGGAGCCAGTATCATATACACTGGTATGGAGTTTTCAAGCCATGGTAAAATGTTTCTCGTGGGATGCATGGATACAAACTATTATTATTGCTTTCCTAGTGGAAATTGGGATAACTTGGATGTCATCAAATGACCAGGTTGGTGAGGGAATTTATCAAGAAAATGAAAATTTCAAAGAGTTGAACAATGAAATATAAGGGAGAGAAAAAACATTCAAATCACCCCATTGCAAGTGGAAAAATAATATTACACCATTCTGAGTCACATCAGCACCATCTGGTACAGTACTTGGTTTTCATTGTAAAAATTATTCTGAAAAGAAGAAGCCTTGAGTAAAGCCATGTATCGTGTATGAGTTAGCAATAGTTCTTCTCAGGGGTGTTGCCTGTGTTTTGGCAAATGGGATGAGAGGTTTATAATATGGGGAGCTCATTTGCAGAAGGTGCAAGGTCACAAATTGCTGATTTTCCAAAAATCAAAATTTTCTGTTACAAAATAACCCCATATTTTCAATTTTTCTGGTCTTTTTCTACTGGCCTCAGGAAATTAAAATAAGTATTTAAATATGATGAAGGACCTAGAATCTGAGGGTTTTTCATATTTTTAAAATTTGTTTTTGACTTAGTCCCATTTGAAAGTGAAACGGTAAATACCTACCTTATGAAAATCGTTAGTGCAAACAGAAAAAGAATTTTCCAACATTATATAAGTACCTTTAATGATATTTGTAGTTTTTGAGAGGTTTTAATATTTTTTGAAAATGTTGTGGGAGGGTATGAATTAACATTAATGACCATGCATATTCTTCTCAACAAATAAATACAAGTTGATCAGTTTATAATACATTAGTAAGTATTAACATGATACTATTTCACACAACAAAAACCCTTATATTAATGGCTAAGTCTACAGCATGTAGCAACAACAGCAACAACAATAACAAGAACAACAACCACAAAAACAAAAACCACACATCAACAATACATTCCTTTGGTATAACTGCAAAAAATGCATGATTAATAACAGAATCTATATTGTATGCATGTCAGAAAAATAATTAGGTCCAGCTAGTGCCTTCAAAATAACATTTCTCAATCGATCAAAAGCCTGCTGAAAATTTTCAGTTTGTGGACATCGGCTAAATGGTGATCACATCTTGGCACGAGTCGAGAGTCAAGAGGCATTCACCATGGTCAGTACAAGCATTCGTGACTGACCGCATGGGTTTGAGCCTTGATAGTGTGTGGTCAGGCTCATAACTGCAAGTCATCAGTGTTGTGTCCTTGGGTAAGACACTTTACTTCATTTATGTAGCTCGACTCAGGTCTGAATGAGTACCTGGCCGTTAAGACAACCCTGTTTCTGTCTGAAAAAACGTATTAACGCCTAACAGGCTGCAAGTCTTGTTCTAAAGCTTCTGTGTTGCTGATGGTCAGGGGAGTAAAATGTCATTGTAAAGTGGCGTGAGCATGGCTACGCTGTGGAATGTTCGCTATATAAATGACATCTTTCCTTTAAAAAAAAAAAGTTTAATGACTTCAAATTCTAAAGATGTGGCTCTCTTGGTTTTTAACAAAAGAGCATTCCACAACATTGGAGCTGCTATACTACAATTTTCTTTATTTGGGTCTTTAGGGCTCAGTTCAACTACATAGGTCACCTTAGCATCCATGGAAAAAGCAAGACGAAAGGATAGTTTAAAGTAAGAGAAAGAACAGAAGTAGTAGAAAAGATTTTTCAGATGAGGAAAAGAACTTGCTATAAGGGGAAGCAGACACTGAAAATAATAAACATAAAATAATCAAAAGGCTACAAGGACAGTCAAACAAATATCATCTCTCCAAAGAATGTATAACTAGCAATATAATGTACCTTAAAAAACAGATTAGAGAGACGATTTATAGACAAATAGCCATCAAGCCCTAAATACTGCACGCAATAACCACCCAGGACTTTCTACCGCTCTTTGTGTAGATAAGTACTTGGTACATCTAGGTAGCAAGTGGCCCTGATAGTATTTTTAAGTCATGCAATATAATAAATGATTTCTCACAGAATGCAGACCTAGAAATGAGGTCTAATATAGGGTGACACACAAAAAAAGTGCTCTCTGTAAAGTCTTTATAACTTCATCCAAAAGGCAGCTAAAGCAATGAAAATTTGAAACAATATTTATGGCCAAAACGTTTGGGAAAGTTTCAAAGTCTAAAAAGTCAGACTTTTGCTTCGTTTGTGTTTGAATTTTGTATAGTTTCTCGACCTTCTTGAATTTTAACACATATTTAATTTTGCCCTTGATTTAAAAACGGGCGTATTTCATTTTTCGGCACCATTTCCACATTTTCATAAAAATGTTTACAAAACTTTGCTAAAACTTTTGGCCCGAAATATCATAGATTTGTCAAATTTTCGCTGCTGTAGCTGTCTTTTTAACAAAGTCATAGGGACTTTTCAGAGAGAGCTTTTCTTTGTGTCACCCTATACATATTACGTATGAAATCGGGAAAGGTCCTCATTCATTCAGCAGTATGATTGCTGATGGGTGTGACCCATACATCTGACAGTACAAACCACCCTCTAGACCCCATTCTCTCTCCTTACCCCCCATTGTCTTGTAAGTTTTGCTGGTATAAAACGTTGCAAAATGTTTTGATATATTTGTTTGATTTGTTAATGTACTATTTCTATTTTGACAAGCAGTTATACAAATTTATTAACAAAAACATTCATTTCTCAAGATGCATACTTGCTTATGGGCGTAAGGAAAAAAACCCAAACAGCTGTCAATGTATCTCAAATCAATATTAAATAATAATATTAATAATAATACATGTAATTTAAAATAATTAAACTAATTTTTCTGTATATCAATGAAAAGCTCAATCAATTTCCTTTCAGAAAATTTAGGCTATAAATTTATTGGTCTATGAGTAAAAGTAGCTCAGACAAAACAGTATGGCAAACTAAAAAAAACAACAACACTTGTTTTATTTCACCAGTCACATTCAGCTTTGTATGTGGGGATGAGATGGAACAATTTCTGTCACCAGTCACTTTTTGCGCTTTGCTCAAGCTGACAAGTCACGTTTCTTATTCCAGCGGTATTTAATGTTAAAGTAGGGCCTTATCATCATATTTGTTACACAAAATACATGAATTGGTTTTGAAACATTGGATTACAAATTGTGTTCCTTTACAGGACAACCCTTTTACAAATCAAACTGTAAGTAGATCCTATCTCCTTTTTAATTGAAAATAATTTAATAAATAACCAGAATGTCTTCCTCTGACTCAGAACATGCCACTTCTGTTTGAATTGATAAGTCAGATATTGAGGAAGAGAAAGAGGACGATGGAAAGATTGTAAATGACGACCAAAGGACAATACAGCCATAGAGACACAAACAAAAATTCTGAATCAGGTTTGGGGAAATTAGACTCAGTCTGAAAGGTAAAAGGAAGAGAAGGAAAACGCTCCTTTCTCCATCCTTTTCACCCTTCCTCTGTCCAGCAATACAAATAAAAAAAGGTAAAGAAAATCAGTCCCCATCTTGCAGAAAAAGGACCCCAACTGATGCAGGTGGCCATAAAAATTCCCGTCTTTCAAACCATAACACTACTAATAGTACTTCATCAAAAGAGGAAAGGGAACAATGCTTACTAACAAATACAAATGAAGTAAGTGGAATAGTGGGCCCTTCACAGAAAGGGACCAACATAATAATTGACACTATAGAAGCATAGCAAATGATTAAGAAATTGAGCCCTCTTTGTCAGCAGGGATACACTAAGGTGGATTAAATCAATTGTTATTGATTGGCTGGCGTTAACATTACAATTTCTGCTCATTCCATTCAACCAGCTAGTAAATCAGTGGCACTCAAGCTGGAAATCCAATTTCTAAAGTATTGAATGCTCAAGAATGCATGTTTAGTTGGTTTTACAAAAAACCTTTTAGACTTAGACTCATTAAAAAAAAATAAAAAAATATACATGTTACTACATTTATAAGTATTGTAAACTGTGCATGTAACTTGTGCTGACCTCCGTTCATGATGCATTAACCACAAGCGCCTTTATGCATATCTACATAGATGAAATATATCTATACATTATGTAGGAGTTGGTTTGTTTATTTGTTTTAGGACTCTTTTTGACTCGATTCTCTAAGATCTTGATAAGGTCGTAGATCAAGTTTGATATTAAATGATATTAATTTCAATATCATTCATTTGATTGGATAGATTAGATATTTATTTATGAATCCAAGAGTGATCGGCCGTAAATCACATTTGACTTTTCAAAAATTACATTTCTTGCAGAAGCAGATAAAGCTACTGTGATAGCTATTGATGCTGGTGTGAAGAATAAATGGTCTTGGAAATGGCAAGGGGGAGTGTTACATCGGGATGTTATTATATAAACAGGACCTGTGATGTGTAAATTAATTGACTGATTTGAAAAGATTGATGTTGCTGGCATGGCATGTTGTAAATGGTGTAATAATAAAGTTTTTTGGGGGTCTTTTTGAAGCTGCATCAAGCCTTAAGAGAAAATAGAAAATTGAGTCCTTCAGTCGGGTCTTCTCACGCCCAGAAGAAGAGGAAACAGTTGAGGATCCTTCTGGGCAGACAGAGCTCATTAGTCCTGGCAGGCAGTGTGTCTAGGAGATTAAAAAATTGGACCTGTGATGTATAAATTAAGTGACTGCTTTGAAAAGATTGATGTTGCTAGCATGGCATGTTGTAAATGGTGTAATGACAAAGTTTGGTTTTTTTTTAGTTGATGCATCAAGTTTTAAGAGAAAATAGAGTCCTTCAGTCAGATCCTCCCATGCCCAGAGGAAACAGAAGATGATCCTTCAGGGAAGACAGAGCTCATTAGTTCCGGCAGACAGTGTACCTAGGGAACAGACCCCTAAGAAACGTCCATTTAAGCAGTTAAGAGGTCCAGTGTGTAAGTATACGAGTAATAATGTTCAGGGATGAAACTTTTCCGGTTTTCGATGGAATTCCGTTTTTTTTATTTGCTCTCCAGGGTCTCCGCCCTCATTTTATTGGATTGCCTGTGTTTTTTGCTCTCCAGCATCTCCGGCCGGCATTTTACCGTTTTTTCCGGTTACCTCCCATTCATTCTATTTTCCTCCGAAAAAATCCGTAGGCCTAAGCCTAGTACAACGAGTACAAGTTTTTTCAACAAGGAGCCATATTTACGATACTACTACTATTATTAGATCTCAGCCTATTGTAATCGAAGTCACTAGTCCTTGGGTGATTCCAGATGGAGACAAGCTCCACTTTCAAATTGAAACTGTCAACCTCGATCTTGATCACTTCACTCGATCTTCGTCCATTGCAGTGGCCATTCTAGATGTCTTGATCTACATCACATGTGTTTAGACCGTATTTTTGCGTAAAGAATCTACTTAGATGCCCTAATTCCGAATCATTTCTGTGCTAAATGGGTTAGTTTAATTTCTCTCCATTTCCCCGTGGCTGTTCATTACAATGACAACCATATCAGAACTTAAAATTGTCAATTGACAGTCTTGTGGTAATATTTCAAAGTTTGAAGGTGGTGTGAAAAACAAATTCAAGTGGACAAGGCTTGAGTCTAAGGATGGAGACGGCGTGTTGTTTTCCACGTATATTCGTAAATAAGAGGAGGCAGGGGTTGCCTGGTGCACAGTGTGTAAGACCAAAATTAACTATGGCTCTGGCGGCAAGAAGGACTTTGATGGCCACTCTAAAACAAAGAAACACAAACGTTTCACTTCAGACCTAAAGACCACCAAGCTCCCAGCAGCTTTTCAAGTAATAAGATCCTGCCAAGCTGCACAAATAGAACCAACACAGTCTGTGTACGGGCAAGCTCCCAATGTGCCATTGTTATCGGGGCTAACAGTGCAACTCCCGCTGCGATGTATGTTAGCCTAAGGGATCGGACATCACACCAAGAGGCCTTGGTTTGTAGCTTTATTGCGGAGCATTCCTTACCATTATCTATTGCT
>JAOYNN010057774.1:0-12278 GCA_025770095.1 Goniobranchus kuniei | reverse complement strand
CCCCACACCTGTCTCTGATCCTCTCCTTGACCAGCAGTAGCCTACCCCAATACTTTCCTCAACAGCAGACACACATGATATAAAGTGTGTCGGCTTCATGACCTAATACACTTTATTTTTATAATTTGCACTCCTACACGTTCACTGCAAGTCCCCCTTGTCTAGGCCTAACCATGACAGGGTAACAACACACATGTCGATAGTGATGCTCAGTCTATCGAAAGGCCTAGGCCTACTAGCATTATTCATTTTGCGTCTTATAGCCTAAGATCTCTAATCTATAGGCCTACTACATGCAGGCATGTATGATGTAGGCCCTACTATACCGGTGCATTACATGCCGTCCAGTGATTGTGGCAATTGATAATTGATAGGCCTCAGCCTTGCTTGTTAGGAATACAAGTTGTAACTGGACAGTCGTGTACAGGTACCAGTGCCGGTAACTTTGAATCAACTCACCCGTTTCCTTTACCTTCTTAGCTTCAGTCACAGGGGCAGAAAATTTAGATCAACACATGCAAAGCAACTCTTGTATTGAAGTCAACACAAGCGTTTTAATTTCTAATTATCTATAGCAGCCCTCATTCCAAACAAAAAAATCAACTCATGCGAAGATCAAATCAAGCAAGTTCTTCTTAAGTGGAGTCGACAGTACTTTGAACTATGAAACAAATAAGCACCCTTCTTTCAGACTGACATGCAAATGAAGAGAGTGAGATCAGTACCTGTGCTATATCCTTGCTTTGACCCTTGACAGGACACTGAGCATAGGCAGCATTGATAAGATGGCTGAAAAAAGAACATAGAGATCAGTATGGCTTATCATTTACAATAATTGTACATGTACTACTGTTTGTTCCTACTCATGTGATCTCCATCTTGCAGATACTTTAAAGGTCACTCTCTTTTAAGACTATTAGATTAGTAATGGGTTAAATTGTGCAACCCTGTATGGGAACCAAATCCTGTCCATGATGCATGAAAATTTCTCCCTGACCTCTTCTATCTGATGATTAAAAAGAAAGAAGAAGAAAACAATTGCCCTAACATTGACACTGAATATCTCGACACCCTTTCAATGAAGTTATGTCCATTATATGCATCATGCTATGTTAAAATTTTATCAAAATGTAATCCAAACTCTTAAAGATATTGTAAATTAAATGAGTTTCTGTCAAAAATCAATGAAACAAGCCAGCTGATAAAGAACAATGAAAATCTTTATCTGTCCAGGGCACAAAACTTAAGTACATATCCATTCAAACTATGTGTCAATGTCATAGGTTCTCCCAAAAGGGGACTAAATGAAAGTTAAGTATAATCCCAGGAAGATCTGTTTACAAATGAAAAAATTTTGAAGAATTAAAGACATTTGGTGGCAGACCATCTTTCTTCTTCTTCTTCTTCTTCCTCCTCCTCCTCCTCTTCTTTATCTCCTCCTCCTTCTATTGGCTTCGTCCATTAAGTGGTCACTACAGCAGATTTTCTGTCTTCAGATGTTCAGACCATTGGCCGCAACTTTTATCTCCGGCCATTGACTCTGGCTAATAGTTCGGCGAGCATAATGCTAGGACTGTTTTATATTTTGACTCATTGTCAGTTAGTCGACTCATGTGTTCACTTAAAAAATTGCTTATATCAGGAACCCAATAGAATAATAGTTGTCCCTGTAAAGGTGAGTTCACACTTACTGGTGCTCATAATGTGTTCCTGTGTCAAGGCTGTATTTACATTGTACTTTACACTGTACAATATTATACTACATCATTGAGCTTGTAACACATCAAACTTCGAAAGAAATTGTCACAAATGCTTAGCACATTCTGCATTCACTATTTGTTTGATCAACACCAACATTGTTATAAAGCCAAAGTCAATGCACATTTATCATCATTATTATTATTGTCTATCAATGTTTTGATTCTTTTGAGTCCTGCAGCTTGTAGTCTGATAAGGTCTGCCGGTATCTTACAAAAAAATTGTTTTACTTTAAAAAATCAGGGGTGTGGCTTACAGTTCAGAGTAGCATATAGCCGGAAAATTATGGTAGTCCTTATCAACATATCCTTCTTTCTCAAATTATCAACCATCATGATGAGTTCCATCCATAAACCTTCTCTTGGGTCTTTTTCTTTTCCTCTTACCTGACATGTCACAGCCACTAATACCAACTGAACTTTTAGAACAATTAAGTCTACTTCCATTGTTAAAATTGGGATTGAACAGTAAACAATTACTTGATTTCACTGTTCAAGATCTGTCATGGACAGGATGCCTAATCTTGGTGTTCTGATCATATCTTTTCACCCTTTAAGATAACGAAGAGTGTTGTATGGTTCATTTCTTAATTTTCAGACAAAGAAAAAGTGCTGCATCTCTGGGTCTGTCTGTTACATTTCTGAGAAATTTTATGAGTGGGCCGAGATGGTTCACAACATTAAGGCACACTATTTTCAACTCTGAAATTTGCATATTTTGGATTTTTTCTCTTTACGCCATATTAAATGTGTCGCAACTTTTCCTGACTACAGTATTTGAGTAATTTGAAGTTTTACCATAAAATTTGACAGGCCATGTCAAACAATTCCACGTGAAAAGTATGAACTAAGGCATCATTAAATGAACTGATACCATGAACACAAACTACACACCACCACAGTCCTTTGTGTTCACGCTTTTATTGGTTCTGTCTCATCTTGTGAGTCAACATACAGACAAGTCATTCTGAGATGCCCTGCTGTAAAGACAGTGGAATTTAATAAATCATTAATACTTTGTCATCTTTATTGGCTTATAGAGGAAAACTTTCAAACTTTTCAACTAAAAAAATCTGAAGAAAAAAAGTGTATTTACGTTATGAATGCCCTGAGTGTATCTTGTGTGTATCATGCAAATTTCAATTAGATTGGATAAGCAATTTAGGAGATGAGGCACTTTTTCTGTGACAGAAAATTAAGAAACAAACTATAGTCTGTTCCTTAAGGCTTGCAAGCTATAGGCTACATCATTCATCCCTTAAACAGGTAAATGCATTCTGGCATCTTCTCAAGCACCTTGGCAGCATGCTGTGGAGCAGTTTTATACGTGTGTCACACTACAAATCTGATAAGATCCTTTGCTGCCTATAGCCACCTGATCTGAATGTAAGAGGCAAGCCAAGCATAGTGCCTAAACTGGGAACATAGGGCCACTGATTTGCAGTTGTGGGCCAGACTGTGCCATTAAGATGCAATCTGAAACAGGACACCCCTTCAGAGAGTATTCAATTTCTTATTAATGTGTGAAATTTCAAGGGTCTCCTTCAATAAATAAATGAGAAGCAAATATATGAATGAACCACCCTTGATTTTCCATGTTTTCATCTGGCATAGGACCATCCATATACCTGTCAGTGAATGGGTTAACCACTGCTCGAAGCTTGAAATGATGGCAAGCTAGTAGGCTTGTGGTGTGGACACTTCCATTCACTCAAAGCAATCTTTAACACAGCTCAGGGATAGCACAGCTCAAAGCCCAGCTCAAAGCTTGATGTATGGACACACCCTTACTCAGCATTCAATCACAAGTCAAAAGCAATAAGCAATAAGTGACATAATTCAAATGGGTAGATCTAGTCATCACCAAACTGTAAGTCCCGTACCAAGGCAATTGGGAGAATTTGCATTCCATCATTACCTATGTCCAGGTAAGAGCTCAGAGAATGTGATTCAATTGACATCTTTAAGAAAAACTTGAAAACTTAAATCTTCCAGCACTGCTATGTTGAAGTTTATTATACTAATTTGATGTAATTTTGTACTCACTAAGAAAACTGGGTACATTTAAATTAGTGTGTGTTCTGTAAAGCACATTGAGCCTATCCATGTGATGGGATAATGCACTAAATGAAATGTTCATTATTATTATTATTATTACTAGCTTTGTATGAGGTCCATCCAAAAAGTATGTTTCCCTCCTCAACACCTCAGATTACAAAATGGTCAAGAAGAATGAAACCTGGCATGACACACCTTTGTTTTATGGTCTATTCGACAAAGCAACCACCATTCTCTATGCACTTTTTCATTCTCCACAGCCAGCCATTAAATTCAGAAACATAAGAGATTTTGTCCAGCTATCTGGTGGCTGCTTGTGTTGCAAAAATAATGTCTCCTTCAGCGTCAAATTTTTATTCCGAATGTGTTCTTTCATTTTTGGGAAGAGCCAAAGAGCCAAAAGTCACATGGGGTTAGATATGGGGAATAACATGGATGTTCCCACTCGTACAGGTCCAGCAACTCAGTGACCATCCTGGCAGTGTGCACAGGTGCTTTTTCATGATGGAAGATGACTCTGAATTAAAGGAGCTCATGCCGTTATTCTGTAATTTCTGGTCTCAATATATCTTGAAGAACCATTTTGTAAAATGGGGAATTGATTGTGCAGCTGACTGGAACTGGCCATCGCAAAATGATACCGGATGTCTCGTGAAGGAACATCTTTATGACCTTCAAAGAGTCCTGTTTTCAATTTGCTTTTTCGGGCGAGGTTCATCAATGTTTCTCCACTCAGCAGATTGCCTTTTTGTCTCAGAATCCCATTTTCTAGTTATTTGGATGAAAGGAGCATGATCTCCAAGAGCTGTGAAAAAGATCTGTGTACATTTCAGGGCTGACTAACCCAGAAGAGCTGAAAATTTTATTTTACCCAGATGTCATATCTTGAGAATGATTTCTTTATCTTCTGAGCATTCATCATGCCGGCAATTATGATCAAACAGTCAACAGGAAAAAGAAGCTCATTTCAGATGCTTTCAATATCGGTACAAAAAACGTTGCAGGGAATGTTTTAAAGAGTTAATGTACATATACGCAAAATTTCATTAGCCTACCTCAAGCCATCTTAATTTCATAAGGAAGGAAAACTAACTTTTGGGTTAGACCTCGTATGCCCAGCTTCGCTCGGGTTTTAAAACAGTGTAAAATTGAATAATCACCGCCCGGTCCAAAAGCCTAAACAAGCTAGTTATGCAAACATATGATAAAAAAGTTATAATGATAAAATGTATCATGTTTAGCAACAAAGAAATTTGGTAAACTTTTTTTTTTAATTTGTCGGACAGGTTAGTAGTAAATTGTAAAGTACTACTAAGCTCCGTCACACATCAGATATGAACACCACACGTCGGGCAAAGGCCATTATCATCACATGAGATGAAAGTAAGAAAATGTTTCACCACCTCTTCAGACACACGAACCTGAATTCGGTTAAGTCAAGACATTTAATTTTTAAGGAAATACATGTAATATAACTGTGCCTTCAGAAGCGCATGGCCTTGGCCGCTATCAAAATAAGAAAGTATCTTACAAATAATACTAAACTTGTCCTATTATGCTTGATGAATTGAATTACTCCTTTCTCTGCCTCTCCCACAGACACACTTTTACATTACATAAGTTGCACTACTTTGAACAGTTACTGCCCACAACCATGTTAAAAAATGCACAAACTTTCGAAACCATCCTAATTACAGATTAAGCCTAGGCCTATATAGAAATGAAATACATGTACACAAAAAAATGTTGAATTTGTTCTGAAAAGGGGGGAGGGGAAGTTTCATTTTAATGAAGAAGAGAACACAAACATAGTTGTTTAAAATAGAAAAAAAAAAAAGATTGTCCGCCAACGGATTCGAATCCAGAGCCTATGATGATAATGCTTGAGGCTCTACCAACTGAGATAACAGTGCACTCTGTAGTTGTGTGAAATAAAACATTCTAATTTGTGAGTTCCAGATCATAAGATTTGAGTGGATCCCAAAGGATCGAAGTTAAGTTAAAAATGAGTTTTTTCTTCTTACATCTTTGATCCAAATGAAGATTTTATACCGTAAACCTACGTCTCATATTACAGGTACTGGCAAAGTTTCGTATCTTTTTCATTGCGTAGTGTCTGAGAATATACTGTTTGCAAATTCAGCCTTAGCTTTATAAGTAGTAAGATTATTATTAAATTGGACAGAGCCCTGAAGCCTCCAAGCACAACTGCGCTCACACTTGCATTGACTGTGTGTCTACAATAATAATCTTTTATGAGTGCTGCCATAAAATTTCAAATGCCACCACTTTCTAAAAATCTAGATATGCACTTTATTATTAAAGACTTGGCCAGGACCTGGGGTTGGGGAATGCTTAAGGCCGGAGTGACCCTGCTGGAGGGCCTGCAGTTTATTTAGCTAAAAGTGGGTAAAGTAAGCTTGCTTGCTTGAGTCAGGAGAGTGTTTGAGGATGGCATGCTTATCTGTGGTGTTGACTATTAATAAAAATAGGGTCTGATCTGCTTCGCTAGAACAATTACCATTTCACCATCCAAGTTCCTTACCATAAAGAAAACATATATTGTACAATATGATGTGGCTCAATGGATGACAGGGCTTGTTCATAAACATCTGGATATCTGAAAGTTAGACGGTAAAGCCACAAGGGCATGAATGAAAAAAGCATCTCTACATGACTGGCATAAAAAACACTCCCTGATTATCTTTTAACAACCATGCCCAAACTATCTCAATGCAGAATCTTTCACTTTGTCTCCTAACCTACCCCCCAAATGGGCACATTTCTAATCTTGTCCAACCACAATGCACCCACTGAAAAAAACAGCATCTTCATTTATGCAACTCCAACTGAAATTCTTGCCTTTTTGGCAGTGCTACAGACTATAACGAATACATCATTCCTGAGTGAAAAGTCCTTATAAATTTTTCCTTTCGGATTTGAAGGTATTCTTTTATCCCAAACAATGTCAGACACTTTACTCCATCCACACCATCCAATCTGTGCCATCTACCTCAGTTCAATTCTACGGTCTCTATTGTTCTGAAAAATTGATAACTCTTCCCTCTCCCCCTCCTTGCTTTGCAAAAACAAAAATGTCCCTCCATTCTCTTTCTGTGTTTACCCATGTACAAAAACAAAAATCAAACTTTAAAAAAACTTCATATACAACAGATGCAAATGGGTACCGCATCCACTCAACAAGCCAAAGGTCAGCGGTTTAGTTGGAAAACTTAAAAAATATTAACAATTTTTTTAATATGACAGAAATACCTTTACTTACCTGGCTAGATGAATTGTCAACCTGACCATGCAATCATTACTGAACAAAGTGTTGGTATCAACATCCATTGAAACTTCTTCCCCACAGTTTTCCACCATGCTTAAAAATTAAAGATAGATTCGGATAAGATTGGTTTTATTCATCCTTGAGGAAATTTGATTTAAAAGTTGGAAAGATTGATAACAACACATGGGACAACAAGGAAAAATTACATACACCCACATACCCAGTATATTATACTTATTTCTTCCACTTATGACGGTAGGTAGGTAGGCCAGCAATAAAAGTACTTTGTTTCTATTCATGGCGAATTTTTTCAGGGAGTTCCAGGTCTCATCCAGTTTTTCTAAATCAGTTTCTGATTGAATGTTCATGGATGCCTTCATCCTGTCACAATTCCTTCTTCTTTCTAGGGTCCAATGTAGGCAGTTTTTGTTTCTCTCCCTCATGAACCTGCAGCTTATACACCGGTGTGGCCTACACTAGAATAAAATTTCTTTGAAGGGGTTGCTGCTCAGTTTAAGTATTATATGTTCACAAAAATGCATAATTTCTATTCTCTATTCGAGAGAATGTTATACCGGTGTTCAGATTAGAAAGCTTTACAACACAGCATGCTGTGGGTATATTCTAGTTTTAGTCCACTCAATCTCATTCTTCAGTCATACTGTACTTCATCCGATCAAAAAATCGGGCCAAAGTCAAAATGAACATCATACAATGTGCAGCCTATACCCTGATTGTTCCCTATTATTTTTCTCTTGTATGTGTTATGTGTGGCTTGTAACCTAGGCAGCTTATATAAGGTTAAAAAAAATTGTTTTCATTCAGGGGTGCGGCTTATACCTTGATGCAGCTCATGACCCAAAAATTACAGTATGTTCATATCAGATTTTGTTTATTTGGTGTCTCAAGGTTCTATTCAACTACAAAGGTCATCTTAGCACCCAAAGAAAAAAGCAAGAGGAAAGGAAAATCAGGAGCTCAGGCATTGTTTCGAGAGTATCTGAAACTGAAACATTACTCACACAGACTTTGTGTGTCAGAGTCCAGAGTTTGTGTGTCACAGCTGTATAATTTAACATGCCAATGCAGTATACAAACTTTACATACACCCTGTACAATTTGTCCTCAAAATATCCTCCAGAACCTTATCCAGAAAAAACCCATAACATCAAATATTCAAACAGGGCAATCCATGAATTCATACTGCTTGTGTTATAATTTGTTATAAGGGGCTGGAGTTTTCAGTGGCTTTCCTTCTCTCTGAAATTAAGTCTGATGAAATAGTTAAGGATGAACTTGAATCTATGTTAGTAACAATAAACATCTTCAGCATGAATTTGCTATTTGATGGGAAAAGATACCCCTGTTTTGAATACCTCCATCAACCAGGTCAATGATCCGATGAACTCCAAATGTGATTGAAGCAAGAGATGGCCATAAAAGATATTTAGTTTGAGTGAGTGATCATGCAATTTAGGGAAAAGGGCGAGTTGATTAAACAAATTCTTAAAAGAAACATATAGAAGAAGATGAATGTGCTTTGGTTTTCCATAATCATTTTGCAATATATTAATGTTCAAAACTTGATAGTAACATTTCAGTAGTTATTGAACAATTAAACAAAACTACAGAGGGATGCTTTTATCTGGTGATCAGTATATTTCCAAATCATTTGCAGTAATTTAAGCCTTTATTTCAAGCCCTTAATCTTATTTTGTCAATTTAATTTCCTTTTCTGATGTATGTAGTCATGTGTTGCTGATAAAACATCATCCGACTATAACACAGCTGTTGGGGGTAAAGATGGCTCAATGGTTAAGGCATTGTTCTACAGATCAGGAGGTCTTCCCTTTGATTCCTGACAGCAACAACTTGTGCTTTTTCCTTAAGCAAGAAAATTTACTCTTACCCATTCACTCCTTGCAGGTGTTAAATGAGTACCTACAAATATGCTGGAAATGTTGCACTGAATGTGCTCCACTTACCATACTCTCCCCAGTGGGCATGCTTGATAACGTATTGTAAAGTGCTTTGAGACTGTTCTTAGAAGGGTGGAAAGCGCCGTATAAACGCAATCTTTATCTTTAATCTTTATCTTATCGTATTTCAACTATTTCAATCATAATTTTCCTTGATATTTCATACATTGATAGAAATGACTATTCTCATGCTTCTCTTTCCTACATAATGCCCCCAAATACATAAAGAGTGAGATCAATGCACATCTTTGAACTAAAATACACATCTCAAACAATGTTACAGTCCCCTCATTACTGTTTTAAGTACATCAGATGGGACCAGCATGCTTTGCCAAATTCAAAACAATGAATTAAATTAGGTCTGAATCCAGTCTTAATACAAAGTTAACCATTTTATACCTGCACAACCTTGCATAACAATACTGTACAAATATGGCAGAATCAGCTTTGAAATTAAGCATCCTCTCCCATGAAAAGGTGTAGTCTTTTGCCCTGTCTGACTTCACATCCTGAAAACATCAAACATATTCATTTAAGCTCTTGACTTAAAGAGTTGAAATTACAAAAATCTTAAGGAATGGGGAAAATTGATAAAATCTTTGAATCTTTTCACCTTCAAATAACACTTACAAGTTTACTTCAACTTAAGCGCACATGCTACATAAATTGAACAAGCGCCAAGTTAATATTATTATTATTATTATTATTATTATTATTATTATTACCATGCATCGCATACGTATCAGAAAGGCACCAAGTTAAGGAACAACAAAATGTAGTTATGGCAATATTCGAACATAAAACTTCATGACTAAACGAAGAAGAATACCCAAAGTACAGCGATTCATAGATGTTGAAACAAAAACAAAAGGTCTCCAACAAATGGAATGGTGTGGCATACATGATGCTATGGTCAATGATACAAATAAACAATCATTAGCAATCTTTCTTTCCATCAACAATTTGAAAGTGGAATAGCTTTTCTGATAACATTGTAAGAATCACAGACCTTAACACCTTTAGACAGAAGATTGAGCGCATGGAATTTTGATCAATCATGGCTTTAGTATTTACAAAAGTATTTTTATTGTTGTTATTCAGTTCAATCCTGTGATAATACACTAGAGGTGTTTTGCAAAGAAACAGGAAGAAGAAGAAGACATCAGAAATTCTTCATCCTGAAGATAAGATTTTAATCTCTTTTCTAAGTTTGAATGATAAAACAAGCTATTTTGAAAAAATCAGTCCAAAAAGTTTCAACACAGAGACAGTTTCCACAAAAAGGTAGGCCCAAACTGGCATTTAAACATTAAACTTGAAATGCAAAGTTTGGGGGGATGGACATTGATTTCATTGAGCTTAATGATGCAGTAAAATTGATTTCAGAAATACCAGCCGGACTCAGAATTTTCAGTCTTCACCTACCGAAAGAGCCTTATTCACCACCTCTTTGGTAGGTTGGTAATTTGATTTTCCACCAGCACCATAATGTAAGATGATATCCTCCAAGAAACAATAGGCATGAGGAAGAGTGTCCTTGGGCATATATTCATGTATAACTTATTGCAATTTGGGACTTTCTTCAAAGAGCAAAACTAAAGTGCACGCCAAGACCAAAATGGAACAATGTCAAATCATTCAGCAACACAATGTACTTCTTGGTACCTCAAACCATATTACAGGGTGTTTTGATACCTTAGACAAAATCCAAACTTAGTCTTCGGATCACCCTTATCTTACAAGACATATTAACACCACCCATCCCCCACCCCCCACCCCCATCAATCAAGTGACTACATTCATCAGGTCACCCCATTCATCAGGTCACCATGTATGGCCTACCAGTTATGTGTAGCTCACAATCTTGGAGCATACCATCAAAGACTGCGTGTATCAAGTAACAGTGGTCCCTCCAAGTTATGTTCTTCAAAATTAAGACCACCTCTCAGTTCCTACTGAATGGGTGTGACTGCCCTGCTGCTTTCCTTTACGTATAACCCCTCTCAATTACGACCACCTCTGAAATGTGACCTGTGACCAGCTATTGATCTCATTTTGGTTAGCCACCATGAAGTCATCCTAGGAAGTGGGTTAAATAGATTAGCTTTGGTCTCAATAAGCATGGGCTACCATGAAGTGGCCTTGATCTTGATCTTGAATGCTGGGCCTAGGTCATGGCTGGGACCACTCACCCCTTACCTGTGCTTGAAAAGGCCCACATGCACTGCTTTTGAATCTACAAATCTAGCCTACTCTACTGTGAATTCATCTGTCCTTTGGACTTTTATACCATTTTCTTTATAATTTATGTTAGTTGTTGACTAGTTGTGATAAGGCCTACCTGTCTATGTTTGTAGTTATAGGTGAATGGATTTCATCATGGTGGACTTGGTGCATGTGTACCTGGTAACCTCCAAGTTAAGACCACCTCCCTGTTACAACCAATTCGGGGTGGGATTTAGGGCAGTGTACAATGGGAGGGACCAACCAGGGTTCATGGGTCATAATTGTTTGCAAATCAGGAGACTTGTATTCATGTGTGATTAATTATTAAAGCCAATGAGAGTTTAGTCAGGAAAACAGACATACAATGGGATTTACCAGCACTATCACAAGACTATGAATCAGGTAAAACTTATGTTGACGACACTTAATTTAATACCGACAAGCAGTAATAACTTCTGTTTACCTCTTGCATTTTAAATAATCCCCAATTATATTTTGCATGACATTATGCAGATATATAAGGGTATTGCCCAACTTCAAAATGATGCAGTTAACCCTCGAGCTGCTAGCCCGTGCGCCTCTGCATTGTCCCACCCAACTACCATGCCTGCATAAGGTTGACCCCCGTATACGCGAGTGCCTGGACAGTCGCCAGTCAGCTGATTTATTTTTTGTCCTCACAGCCGTGACCCAAGTTGACATCAAACTTCAAATGAGCCCGATCCCATCTATTTTAAAATCTTATTCTAATTTTAATTGTATGCCTCAAATTTTAGTACTTTATACATTTTTTATTTATTTACCATAGTGTTGTGTGTGTGTGTGTGTGTGTGTGTGAACTGTGTAAGTGGGTATTTTTCATATCCATCTCTAGATCTAAATCTAATGCGTGGTTCTGAATTAGCCATCAGTCAATAACTCCAATTATCTTCTAAGTCGGCAATGTTGATTAGTCCCATTGCTGCAATA
>JAOYNN010057773.1:0-18307 GCA_025770095.1 Goniobranchus kuniei | reverse complement strand
CGAAATTAGCGAAGGCATTTTAGTACGTTTTGCACATCATGTGTGATTAGTGGTGTGACCATTGTGTGACGGTGAGCGAGCCAGCCTCCCAGACGTGAGGGTGATGAGAGCTGACTGACAAAACTACGCATTGCGAGTCGGCTGCTGACAAGGTTGGAGGTTGGAGCTTTGAGGACTCAAAGCAGCCGAAGCTATGAATGGACCTTGCGTTTAGCATACTATATGGCTAAAGAGGGTGGTATTGAGACTTGCAGGCTAGGCTTGCAGCGTAGGTTAATTCGGTGTATTTAGATGTAAACTTGAGGGGGCGACCAAAAGATCGTCTTCGTTGGTTTACATTTTTTGTTGCTTTTTTTTTGGTTTTGTTTCTGTTTTCTTTCTTTCTTTAAAAAAAAAAAATGTAATGACAAAGTCTATTTTGGCAGAAATCCGACAATTGGCTACAAATTTACAGGTATGATCTCAAGGAAGATCAAGAATAGGCTGAATTTCATATTGCCCATGCATGTTGTATGAGCCGATAGCAAATCTTCTGCCAAGCTCTCTTTTATCTCTTCAGAAAAGGATGAGGGGCCCAGAAAGGACACTTTCAGTGACCATCCCTCCATTTGTATGCATTGCATGACTTTTGAATACTATTGGGAGTGGATTTAGTGGTATATATGAATAAAGCTCACACTTCCTATCTTGATGCACTTTGCGCTTGGAGGGCAGTAGAAAATCCTGGGTGATTATCACCATTTTGGGTTTGATGGCCATTAGTTAGTTTATTATTATGGAGAGATGACAATTCTTTGTTCTGTAAATCAACCTTAATCAGTTGTGCTTGTTCTTGTACTTAGGCATCATGCATCCACTGCAGGATTTAGCCCTCCATGCATTCAGCTGTGACAGCTATTAAGTAGTGGTGGTAGTAGTAGTGGTGGTAGTAGTAGTAGTTTAGTAATAATAGTAGTAGTTGTAGTAGTAGTAATAGTTAGTATTAGTATTAGTAGTAGTAGTAGTAGTAGTAGACAAAGGGCCAGAGGGCGCTTTAGCCTATTTTTTTAAGTAGTACTACAAACAGGGTGTAAAGGCGTCATAGCCTATTGGTGGTAGAAATACAAATAGGGTTTGCCTAAACCAAAATAGTGAGTATGTTTAAATCGAAATAAAATCACAAGTCCCTCTAAGTTGGGATTTCAAAGCTGTATACACTAATAGAGATAAGCACAATGATCAGTCATATACAAGGCGCATGTCTGTTGATGACCCAAAAATAAATCAAATTAAAATCACAGGCAGTTAATGGTATAAAAAAAGCGAGTCAACGTTTTTATTTCATTTGGTTCACAAACTAAAAATCCGCAAAAGCCCATTTCATATGAGAGTGATATACAGAGGAATACACATTTAAAACATGGCTTTGTAAACTAACTTTCTCCTCATTACTTTGTTCTATTCGCGCATAATGAGAGAATTATACTGTTTATTTGTTATGAAATGACTGGCTCAAATTTCTTACAGATCAGAAATGATATGGGAAAGAAGGCAAAAATCGAACAATAAAATCACTAACCTAAATCTGTGTGTCGATTTCTCTACTATTTTTTCCAAGTCATTCACGAAACACAGATGAGATGGAGGAAAACTGCTCATAAAAAAAATATATTTATGTATATCTATAACAAACACAACTGATATAACCTAACTCTCCTTCCATTCTAACTACAAGAAATAGAATTCAATTATAATTCACATTAAGTTTAAACATTTCAACAAATCATGAGAAGCGAGAAGCACAAAATAAAACAAGTACCAATATCGATGACTTTTTTTTTCTTCCAAAAAAATCTCTGGCTTGATAATGCAATCCTTGCACTATGAACTACGAACTCAATGTTGAGTTTGTCCGGACTGCAATCAATATTTTCTGACTAGACACATCCATGGGCCATGGGAACATTATAATATCATGATAAGTAAATAATGCCATGAAAAAGTAAACTAAATAAGTTTTGAATAGGGATAGAGACAAAGCTGCCTAAAAGTATAGAAGAATGAGTACCTATGGGTGTTGCCAGTAAGTTTTTCAGAGAAAAATGGAAACATTTTCTCCCTTGTCCACTTAATTAAATAGGTGCCCAGATAAACCCAACCACAAAATGGTTCTAGACCCTTTCTCCAAGAATTTTCCTATACATCAAAAAGACATCTGTCAAAGCAAATATAAAAGAACAACATGTAAAATGATTTGACACCACTCCTGTAATGAATATTTGCCCTTATCTGTAAAACTATTTTGGACTGGAGTCAACATTTACGCCCAGGACGTCTTCATGGAACAATTGCAGATATGGTGTTTAAGGAAGATGAGATTATGGTTTTAAAGGAAGATAGGGTAGTTTCCCAATTTTTAATATGACATGAAGGTAAGTGAGCGATTAAGATAAAATATTAACATGTCAAAAAGCAAAGTAATCCATCAAAAGATATGACATGAATAAACTAGTCCATAAAATTGATAGGCAAAGCATAGGCTGGGCAACTTATCAAAGTTCAAAACAGTAAATTTTGCACACACGTGCACATGCACACACGCACACACAGTAAACCATGTGAAGGCTTTCAAGATTGAAACGATTTTTAATGCACTTTGTTACGAATACGCCATAATGTTGTATTTCACGGGGAAGACATAGGTTTGGAAAAACACAAAATTTTACGTTGGTTACACCGGTCAATTAAGCCTTTATCTTCGTCAGAAGACATATCAAATTCCTTACCTATATCCTCTTCACTTAAGATAAAAAATTCAGAATAAAGTTCAGATCATAGTGTGATGCTTCATTAACACATATCAAACCACTCAAACATATAAAATTCCCACAATAACTGAGAGAAAGCAGAATAAATCAAATGAATAATATTGAAGTTACCAAATTTTACAGTCATCATCAGAGAGAGGGAAGAAGTCTTTGTCAGAAAGAAAGAAAATTCCATTTAGCAATTGAATTACTGAGGACCTTACAAACGTATACATTCAATAACACTGCCAAAACATTGCTGTAAGTCAAAACAGCAGGGCGAAATTGCCGATTGATGGACTGAGTCAGTCACATCACTGGCTTTTCCTCCAACTGTAGCACTCAAGGTATGAAAGTGGCAGAATACTGCGATGTTGGTAAATTGATTGCAATTTATGTGTTACTCATACATAAGAAAATGAGACAGGAAAGCAACATGAATTAAAAGCTTGCCTCTAGAAAGAATCTCTTTTGGTGTTACGAGTATTTCCTGACTCTCAACATATCCATTTTAACCATCGAAGAAGTCTTATCTGTGACCTGATTAAATGACAGTCTCCAGTAATCTGATTACAGAACTTATCTCCAATTGAAAAGCTTCACCGGTTGGTTAGTGCCTGACCCTGGTCATGAAGAAAAATGGAATAAAAACCTTTCCAACTTTCGTGTAATATTGTGTCCTTTTGAAAGTGCAGTACATTGTCAAACCAAACAAAAAAACAATAACAAAAAAGAAGAACCTAAACAAAAACTGGAAATGTTTCGCTTTTCTCTGTAAATAAGTGTTATCAGATTTGTGATGAACTGAAAATGTTGGAGGATCTAATATAGCTAAAAGTGTCCAGCTATTACCTTTTATAAAAAAAAATTAATGCATGATAAAAAACTAAGTGTCTATATGCTGAAATTTAGTTTAACATTAACAGAGTTCTTCTGCATAACTGAACGATCAAAGAGAAAGAACAAAACTAGTTGTCTAAAACACACTCTTTCTTTAGTCTTCAGAGTTTTTTTGCAAGTTGGGGGCAGGTAATGGCAAAGCTGCTAGATGCTTAGTCAAGAGCACAATAGGACAATAAGAATATAGTACGAAAACAAACATCTCTGATGACAAGCACATGTATGTCGAATGGAATGCTTTTAGCCTCTTTACCCTGTCCACAAAACAATCACACCACAAATCACAGATGAACTGAGAGAAGCATGAAAGACACTTCATCATTATTTTTCAATCCGTTCATATTTACATTAATATCTTTCGAAGTCTTTGGTAAACATTTTCTTATTGTCAAAGAGGTTTTTTCATTGTTTAATAAAAATCAGTTTTATGCACATTAAACATAAAAATAACACCCATTTTCTTTTTCCTTTAGTGTGAAATAAAAGTTTCCATTGTTAAGTTTAACATAACTTTTTCTTTTTCTTTTTACATCTCCCTCAGATTTCTTTTTACATCTCCCTCAGATTTCTTTTTACATCTTCCTCAGATTTCTTTTTACATCTTCCTCAGATGTTTTACTTTTCTTCATGATGCAAGGTACAGCTTTTTCCCCAAGAGTTGAATCAAATACATCTAGGAATTCAGAAATTGTTCATTCTTCATTCAATCTGAATTATTCACTTAAGGATATCATTTACACATGTATATAAAACTGGCTTACCTAGAGATTGGAATGTTCATGTCTTTTAACAGAACAAGTTCCTTTAAGAAGATACTGAGCAAAAGAGGAGCATCTTATTTCATGAAATGCAAATTAAGAAACAAGCTTAAAAAGCCTTTATAAAAGGCTCCAACCTCCATATATAAATGCATATAAAAAGCTCAAGCTCATTAGAATTACAGTGCAACCTCCGGATGACAACATTGACCTCTGGTCCTGATTTTTTTGCTATATATTAAAAGTAATAAAAAAAACCAAATAATGACATATATTTTAGTAAAACCTCTGTTTAGCGACATCGACATATTGCCAATTGGCACTTAACACCAATACTTGCTAAAAAAAAATCTAGCCATAGAGGCAACCTCGTTTCCGACCAGCATCATCTCGCACTCTTCGCCAATAAAAACATCTTTTCTGACCAATGAAATGTCCTACTTGAGTCTACTTATAGCCAACAGATAAACCACAGATCGAAAATGGCGTTCGAGCACTGTTTACGATCAAGATAATGACAATACATGTCACAGAGTGAAAGCGCACCTAGTAAACTCTGGGTCAACAGGAAGAATTCACATTCTAATGTGGTTGGGACGTATCTTATCACAGGCACTGGTCCACGCATCGCATCGTTACATTCATGGAAGTCTCACCATGATCCCTTTTTCCGACACTTGAAAACCCCAGAATAACGACACTTCTGGATAACAACATTATTTTCCGGTCGCGGGTCATGACGTTATCCAGGGGTTGCACTGTACATCTTTTCATATCTAGGAGAGGACAGAGAGTGATCGATATCACCTTCAATATACAATATGCTAGAAATCTTATTGCAATGCACACAAATTGCTTTTCATCCTGAGACAATTACCTTCTTTTGCTACATTTTCTGTTCGTCTTTGAAAGAGAATAAGTAACAGTTGGCAATGAAAACAGCAAAGAGGATTGTTGTAACATAAAACTCCATCAAACATGTGGAAAAGCACACCCCATCCCACATTGTCTTCATGTTAATATTTAACTCTTTTTTGTCCACACTATAAAATTCATGGTTGAACGTAGCCATTTTACTCGGCACTATTGCAAGCTGCTCAAAGCAATAGAGCAGGAAATCAGGTGAGCCGCACAGTGCGTGCCACACAGGTCCGTTAGTAAATACAGATATTACATATTCAAAAATGGTTTCCATTTATTGATATATACTGTCACAAAATTGGTGAAACAAACTAGTAAGTGGGTCAATACTGATGTCAAATAGAATTCGAGCAAAGAAAATGTGGGAGGAGGGAGCCAAGACAGAAATGCTGACAAGAGGTATAGAGCTGGACTGAAATGGCAAAATGGGAAGATTTTAATTTTACAGAGCATTCAACATCTCATCATCCATCAGCCCACAACAAAACAAAAACATCAATTTTCATATAAACTAAAAATCATGAAAAGGGAGCGAGAATTTTGTTGAGCTTAGAAATTTGATTATATTCACAAATATCATCCTTAACCCACTTTAGCAAAATAATACATGTAATCCAAACTTTTATAATGTGTATTGTACAGATATTTGACCAGACTATGTAAATTAAATGCAAAGCAAACACTCCCTTCCATCAAAACACTGAGGAGTAATTCCCAGTTAACAATTCTACACACTACATTAAAGATACTGAGATAAAATTGGATGTCCAATAAAAAGCAATTTCATGTCACAATTTACAACATATTTATTATGTAGCTCTTGATTTTACCAAGAATTGTGATCAAAATTAGATTTAAGGATCATATCACACAATATTATTGTAACTGATTAACGGGATGGTGTCAAATTAATTCCATCATTCTAATTTTTTTTTACAAATATGCTTTTTATATTATTTTCCTAACCCTTCTTAGCCAGGGCCTAATTCTATGCTATTTTGCACTGCTGTTAATGATCCTCCACTGGCTGTCAAATTTCTAACTTTTCTCTTGACTTTGTTGGACACCATGGAATGCACTTGATCTACGACAAAGATGAGGTATCAAGCAAAATATTGTTTTCTGAGATGTAAATTCTGTCGCTATCCAGTGGATGAGGCAAGAAGAGATACAAACTAAAGGAATTAATTACATGACTGGCAATGATTGTCTTACAACTGAAAAGGACTGATGATTCAAATATGGCAATGTAAAAGATATACGACCGGGTCAAAGGCATATATAATAAAGAACCTCTTAAAGTTCAGCCAAAATGGAAACTTAAAAACCAAAAAAATCAAAACAAAACAAAAAACAGATAGCCTTGTGGCATAGAGACCACCTAATGTTCAGTTGATAACCCCTTTTAACAAGCTTACAAATGTATGTACCTTTAACAAACTGTGAATAAATAAGAAAACTAAAAGAAAAAAGAAAATAAAATTCACTCGGATTCAGATAGTGAAATGGACACAATGAAAATATCTTTCTGCACAAGCACATGAAAATAAATTGATGAATGAAATTGTTGGAAGGTTCCCCCTTGCCTTTTGAACCCTGACCTCATCAGCCTCCAAAAAAACCCACCTCTCGCTTCACAGAAAAAATAAAGAGGGGAAAGTATAGCACAACAAGACATACATTAGAAACAATGGAATAGATTCATTCTCATCATTAAATATGTCTCTAGATTGCTGTCAGGATCAATGGCCTCTCGTTAACTCCCCGTAAGCAAGCTGCATGGTCAACAGTGATCCCTCACAAATTTGTGTATTGGAATTCAAATGTTTTTTAGACATGATGAACCAGTCAATTTCACACATGTACACTCATAAACGAAGAGAAACAGAAACAACAACACATACGAGAACTTTCAACTCAAGCCATGGGGGCTAGTATCTTAGCTTGACCTATAGGCCAGGAGCAAATAATGGGTACATTTCTGACTGAAGGATTAATTTTTACAGAGGTCAAGGAGTTAATTTGTCAGTAACATGGCTTGATATATAGTGTTATGAGGCCAAATCCTGTGGCCAGTATGGTAACTTAAATGGGCTCTAGAGGCAAAGGATTAAATCACGTCCCATTCACTTCTACAAAACTACCTAATTAATATCACAACCTGTGAAAGCAGACAGAGTGTCTCACAAGTATAAATTAATGCAAGATACTGACTAAACAATGATGAGACTTTGTTTATATCACGCAACAAAGATTTCATATATTTACCTGAAGAATTACTTTTTCTCCAATCACTAATTAAAAACAAATTCCTGTGTCCTGTATTAGATGATAATATGAAAAGCAACTCAGATGTAGTCCCTTTTCAATTGAGGGCAGCCTTCCTCAGGAGTAATATACACACACAAATAAATGGAAAAAGTTGCTAAAACCCCACACTACCCCAAAACTACCAACAAGCGGCTCATTCTGAAATCAAACATTATCACTGCACAATTAACCTTTCTCATGAACAGAAGGAAAAAAAAAACACACACAAAAAGTACCACAGTTTGATCATGAGAAATAGTAGCTGCATATATTTTCAGACATGCAATGTCAAAGCCATTTGGCTGTACATATTACAAAAACTTGTGAGAGATGATGGTTGAAAGCTTCTACCAGCAGTTTAGATTCAATGACAGTGACGTTCATATTTATAATGCCCAACAAAATGATCTTATGGCAAATCCTTTGATGCTAATTACAAATCTGTGTAAAAATCAACAGCAACCAAACGAATAAAAACAAAACCACACCCATCAATATTCTTGGTTGAAAAATGAAAACTAGCGCCAGTTGAGCTGGGTAAAATCACCAGTATTGACACGTTGTCTGGGCCGATCTCCAAAGATATAGCGGTCTCGTTCCTGGATGCTTTCTGACAATGCTTGCATGCAACGAGGGATGTCATCAAATTCAGCCAACTCCTGGATCAGATGAGATAAAGCAGATTTCTATTATGTGAAATTTGAATTTCATGCTCAAGTTTGTGTGGTTATGAGTACTTCTCTTACCTACGGTAAAAACAAAGTTTTTTTGTGTACCAATATATAATTGGGTATGAATTTTAAAAAACCTTGACTTAAGAGGTTGGCAATTTTATAGTCCAGTTCCCCTCTGTAAGGTTGATTTATAGTCATCTATGCAAAGCAATTTAAAAATCTTTTGCTCAGTATGAGCAGAGGTGGTTTAAGAGTGACTAAGGTGGGCTTAAGTAAATGTATTTTAACTTTAAAAATAAAAATACTCTGGTATCAATTTACATCATATCACTCATGACATTTGTGAGACATCTGATATCAGTGCATTTCCTGAAAAAAAAACCCCACAAACAAACCAAAAACCACAAGTGGAAAATCCCCTTGATAAAATGCCTGTGCATGTATTTGTTATAAAATACAACAAAATTGAACAAGATAATTGTTTGCTGATTAGAAATCATTTTAATATTCCATCCAAGGAAAAAACTACTTTATATAAATGTGAAGTATCAGTGAAACATTTGATTCTCCTTGAAACTTTCATACTAATAAAAGTTGTATTAAGGAATAGTTGAAGTTTTTTTTGGCTTGTTTTTAACAATTAGCTTTGCCCATCTACGAAGGCTATGTTAATAAAGTCAATAGAGCCTCATATTCAGGTAAACCTCATATATAATATCCTTTTTTAAGCCAGTGACCTACCTCATCAATGTCAGAATCAATGTTGGAGCTGTTGCGGAGATTCCCTGATGTCATAGGCATTGAGATAGGCACAGAAGTTGACATCTGAATGCGACTGTGTTGGTTTTCATGCATATTGTCTCCACCAGGCCCATCTTTTCCTCGAGAGCGACTGCGACTGTGCTGATGAGGCTGGTTGGAATTGTTGCGGTCCTGTTCATGCCTCAGGCGATTATTCAAATTTGTAGCTGTTTAGTAATTTTAGTGAAAGAAAAGAAAATAGATATGTGGTGAACAAAAAATGCTGCCTTGTCATCCTTAAATAGGGAAAATAATACAGTATAATCCGCTTATATCGACATGCTTTGGGAAGTAGACATGATGTCCATACATAAAAATGTTGATACATAAAAATAAAACAAAGCGACAAAGAGCGGAGATCAAATGTAAAGAAAGCACATGAGAAATTTAATATGAGGAGCTGTACTGTACTAAGGTCTAAAGTGTAGATCCACAACTTGGCCAAAATGCGGACTAGTGGAGTACGTCATTGACCGTTAGCATTGAAAACTTACCATTTTCCCCCATGTATGTAAATGGGTACAGATAGTAAACATGGTGATCAGGCAGACTAGGCCAAAGAAAAAGTTGATATAAGAGAATTAGCTAAAGTAAAGACAATGAAGGAAAAATTCTGAAATTGGAAAACATGTTAATATCTGAAAATGTCGATAAAGCGGCTGTTGATATCAGTAGATTATACTGTATCCTAGTCATATAATGAAAGATTTTTTTTAGTGAGACTGAATCTAAAACATTACAATTATGAATGTAACATCACAGCTAAAACCTCTTAATTCCTCCCTTATCCTACGCAATATAGAATAGAGTGTCTGGACCTATATAAAAAAATTAATTCCCTTTATAAATCTTGTTTCCTTTAAAATTCATTGGTTTTGATAAAAGTTGTGTTTATACTCAACATCTTGTTTTGTTTACTTTGAGTTACATTTTTACATAGCTCTACATCAATTTTGAGACATGCAGGTTCAAACATGCAATTAAAAATAACAATATTTTTAAAAAGCGGTTTGTATCTCAGTATTTACAATTAAAGATTGTTAGATCTAATGGGGAAAGGCAAGGAAATTGAGCATCCTGGTCTAATGGAATGACACTCCCAAAAGGAGCCCAAAGGACTGCATTTGAATCTAGATTTGTGGTGGCTTCTAGAAAATTTTGACTTTTAATGTTTTTCTTTTCCCCACCCCACAACTTAAGGTAGGTAATAATAGAGTGTCTACTCTTAACAACAGATAAGAGGTCCCATCTATAAAGTTGTACTTGTACAGAAACCTTTTACAATTGGAAATTGTGGAAGAGTAGACTTAAAAGCTGCTTTCCAGGCAAATTTAAGTTGCTACTTTTACTTCCTTCTTTACATCTCTTTTTTTTCACAGCTCAACCAGCCCGCCTAAAGTACAGTTGATCAGGATGGGCATCCAGTATAAACCCTTGCCACAGACCATTATGCGTATATGGTAAAATGGTCAATGGCTGTGATGACCCCCCCCCCATCCCCATATTGGGATGAGTCCAAAGAAGAAGTAGCTAGAAGTACGGGCTTTTTGCAACTTTTTAACACCCCCCCATCCCCCTCCCCCCACAAAAAAAAACCCAGTAAACAAATCAAGACTGATAATTATTTAAGATTCTCCAGCATAATGCTTGAGGGGCTTTCTAGCAAAGTCCTTCTTACTACCCACACATACTCTTGGCTGTTATTCTAGTGAATCCAAGACAAAAGAACCCCACATCATAGCTAGAAGGAGAAGAGCCTAGAAACAGGATGTGAACTTTACCACTGACTAAACAAGCATCATGGGAGAAAGCAAAAGAAAAGTGAATTGATAAAAACTACAAACGACACCCCTCCCACACCCCCAAAAAAGAAAAACAACAACACAAAATCAAAGAAACATACTCAGCCTCCCATAAAAACAATACCCATATACCACAAACAAAAGATTTAAGAAGCATTCGTTTGAAAGACATCTTAACAACATGGTTAATAGCAGATTAAAAGGTCACAGAGTACTTACCAGATCTAGTTTCAGGAAGACGGTTTTCATTTTCTTCATCTAACTCATGTTCCAACTCATCCATGGCAAACACATCTGTGACAAAATCAATCATTGATTTTATTTATGTTTTTTGCTTTCAAAGATTCATCTGACATAAAGAAAAAAAAGAATTTAATCAATTGGGGAAATGGAGCTGAATCGAGTAGATTATAAATGTGGCATGGACTGGTTCTCCCCATCCTCACCTCCTCCAAACACACAAAAAAAGGAAGGGAAATGGAAGGGAGAGAACCAGATGAGGGATATATCGGGTGGGGCAAAAAAACCCACTGTACTTTGGACCTCCATAAATCGGTAACATGTGAATAGGTATCTTAGTAATTTTGCTGTTATTAGGATCAAGTAAAGCTTGATGAGATTTTACACGAGCATGAAAATTCATGTACAAACTACAAAGTTATGAATGTTTGCACAAACCTCCTAAAAAATACACAATATCATTGAAGGTAAAAGTTGTGTCAGATTCAAAACATTTCTTAGGATTTGTTGTCTAAATGCTCTGTTGGACCATCATTTTAATGAATTACATTTCAAAGCCTTCGTTTACATCTGAGAATTGATTTACATATCTCCGCCTCACTAATCAAGTCCCCGCACTGCCTTATTTTCTGTTTCAGGGATGCACATCTGAAAGACAACCTCTGATTCTCGTACACTTTTGCAACTAATGAATTCCGTGCAACGTAACCCATCAGATTCAACTTTGGTGACTGAGGTGGTCATTCGTCTTTCTTAATGAATTTAATTTTTTTAAACAAACAAGATAGGCTTTGCATTATTTTACCGGTATGGGATGTTGCCCCACCTTTTTGTAGAATAAAATAATTATTTAGATAGAGAGCCAAACAGTCAGGTAACTTTTTGCCTTCAATGATATTGCAAATTTTTAGCAGTTTCATAAAAAAATTCATAACGTTTTAGTTTGTCAAGGACTTTTTATGTCCTTTTCAAATCTCATTAAGCTTTACTTGATCTTAATTTCAACAAAATTACAAACAAATTCATTCAATTGTTACTGATTTAACCCTCTTGCCCTTGTTTTGCCCGCTATCGCCCACAACTCACACACCCTTGCATCGCCCGTAAGCGCCCAGGCCTAATAGGCCCCGGCATCGCCCATGATCGCCCGTTACCAAGTACTGTGTACTTGTTGTCTAGTGACGTCTACATTTCAAGCCACCTGGCTCTCTCTTCTGCATAGTTGTATTCTAGAGTAATTTCCCTTTCATTTGATATCTGGTTCGACACTGTTGGTTCACAGAAAGCGAAACTATGAGTCGTTGAAGATAGCCATGGCTTTTCGTGTGATGCAGGACATCTGGAACGAAGTTTATGGCACTGATTCGCCTCCCAATCGTGATATCAATGACGATGTATCATTTATGACGGCGAAGAAGGTGATGACGAAAATGAGATTTTTTAGGACATTCTCATAAATCGAAATGATGATGAGGAGAATGAAAACGACTATCCGGGCCCATCTAGGCCTAGGCCTGGACCTGACGACGTGGATGGCGACATCCCTGCTCGAGTTACTCCTATGAACACTAATACTTATACTGATCAGTGAACTTCTGAGCTTTCAGATGTTACTGTGAGTGACTTTCAGCCTTATGAAAACCCCCTTCTACATGACTTAGGTCCAGATGCTGAGCCAATAGACTATTTTTCCCTTTTCATAACAGGAATTTCTTGAGAGTTGTGTGAGGGAAACAAATCTCTACGCCGAGCAACAACAGCAGCTCAGGGGGCAACTTGATGAAAGATGGGAGCCGTGCTCCGTGGCAGAAATCAAGGAAAAACTCAGTCAGTATTTTCATCTACATGACAATCAACGCCACGTTCCCAGGGGTCATCCTGATCATGATCCCCTTTTTAAAACCAGGCCCTATTAGATCTGGTCACCAAAAACAGTCGTGAACTCTAAAGGCCGGGCCGGGACATCAGCCTTGACGAAGCAATGATTCGATACACTGGACATTTGTTGTTTAAGCAGTATATTCGCGGCAAATCGACTCCTTGGGGGGTAAAGGTGTGGCGTGCTGCAGATCCAAGGAAAGGTTATCTTTTAGATTTTTCAATCTACACTGGAAAATCAACAGACGTTGGTGAAGAAGGATTAGGCCATCATGTCATAATGAAGCTCGGCGAAAGGTTTCTGGATCGGGACCACTGCTTTTTATACGACAATTTTTTTTTCCAGCGTGAAACTCGCTGACGATTTGCTTCACTGAGGTACCTACTCCTGCGCAACTATTCAACCAAATAGGAAGGGGTTGGCCTCGCGATTTGAACGATCCAAAACAACAAGAAGGAACATCAAGAATGCGTCAGCGAGGCAACCTGGTTGCGACATCATGGGTCGACAAACGCCCAGTTCGATACTGTCGACAACATCAAATCCGACGTTGACTGTCCATAGGTGAACAAAAGCGAGACCTGTCCAAAAGCGAATTCCGCAAGCTGTAGTGGACTATAACAAGTCAATGGGAGGAGTCAATCTTCATGATCAGCTCCGATCATATTACCCAGTCAGTCAACCATCCAAAAAATAGTGGAGAAGTTGTGTGTGGTTTTTGGTCCAAATGTCCTTAATTAATTCATGGCTTATTTTTAAAAAAATCAAACCCTGGGAGAAAATTATCCCATTTGGATTTCAGATTTGCTGTGTGCAATTCCCTAGTGCAGAACAATTCTGTCAGGAAAAGGAGAAGAAAACATATTTCCATTGGTGGATTTGCTTGCAGTGACCCTGTTGAACATGATGCGACAAAACTTTTTGGCCGGAAAAAAGGTTGTGTGTGGTGCAGGAAAACTGGCAAAAAAAACGGCTTCAAACCGCATTCCAGAGACTGTGTACGCTGTGTTATGTGTAAGGTACACTTATGCAAAGACTATTGTTTTGCTGCATTCCACAATGAACTAAAACAGTAGACAGTGAGTGTTTTGATTGCTGAAAAAAGTTTTGTTTCTTTTTAAACTTTTTTTCCTATGCTTGAGGGCATACTTTTAAAAGTGTAATATACCAAATTAAAGTTCAATCATCTGTCTATACAACTGGCATTTTTTTGTTTGTGAAGTACATTGTATTGGTGTAATGATTTTTTTTTAAAGTGTCTGTCTCATTTTTGAAGAGTTATGTCCCTTGTCTTGGGGAAATGACCCCAGCACAGGTAAACACACTGTGAGGACAGCAGGGCAGGGTCTGATAGGGCTTCTAAGGGCAAGAAGGTTAATTTTACATTTACTACCATTCACTGACTTTACTACCAGCAAATCAAATTTACTATAACTTGACCACCTTGCTGGACACCCTGTAAACTTGACCACTTTGCTGGACACCCTGTAAACTTGACCACCTTGCTGGACACCCTGTAAACTTGACCACCTTGCTGGACACCCTGTAAACTTGACCACCTTGCTGGACACCCCATCCAGGTACCAAAACCGTGACAGAGAAAGACTCTGGAAACCAGATGAGAGCTCAGTACCAGACAACTTACGTCAATCACCCTCTTGATGGATTCTTGTCCATGGAATGTCATGAAGTACATTGGAAGTGTCTGGAATTGGTCTGCATAGTAATCAAAGAGTTCCAGCCGCTTGGATAGATTTTGCCTGAGAATGTGATAAGTAAGAAGAACTTTACAAAATCTTTTTTTTTTAATGTTTAAAAAGTAAGAGTAAAAAAGCTAATTCAATGTGTAATAAGCAGAGAATATTGTATTCACACTTTGCTGCTAGATGACTTGTGACACACAAAGCCTTCACAGCTAATGTCCAGTCATCTCTATTGGTCACTGCTTTTCTCCATCCTTCACACAGAGCTCCATATTTCCTTGCTTAAGACTAGGATTGGTTTGGATTTGAAGATTTCACGTTCTGTGATACAGACATGGTTTATAGCATGATCCCGTTTACATATTTATTCACTATGAATTACGAAGAGTTTTGACCATAACATGATCAATAGATATTATTACTTAAAATTTGTTTCTTTTTTTTTAAAGTTTGATTGCTCTGTCATAGAGTTGTGTTGAAGCACCGGGTTCCTTTCAACCTGCTCAAGAACAAAGATTATGGTACTATCAGTACCCCTCCCTGATGTCTTTTGGACTACGCTTTCTTTATGGAGAAGAGACAGGCTAGAAGAACAATTCATTGTCACTTGAGCTTGTACAGGGGATAGTGCCAGAGATGTGCAAGTAATCGAGCTTGGTTCATACCTTGCAAGGTATGAGTGTACGGACTATAGAATGGACTTGAGGGATAGAACGGACTTGAGGGACACAACGGATCGTCATTGAGTAATGGAAAGTTGACAACAGGAGATGGAAAAATTTTCAAAAATTACGGAAATAACAGAATTTGGCATCCCTGCATAGTGTGTGGAGAAGAGACAGATGAAGAACCGTTTATTGCCATAAGAGTTTGTACAGGCAACAGCGCAAATGCAATCCCCGTTTCAGAAAAATTACGAAATTAAGCACTCGAGTCACCCATACTTGGGATGATCGCAGGGGTCAACTCAACCGGAGTGCAATGGAAGGGCCTCCCTTATGATCAAGGTGCCTTCCTTGCCAGGTAAGTATGCATCATATTGAGAGAGCGGCAACCCATTTGAGCAGGCACTGTTGCAACATGAATGGTGTACACTAAAGGATTTTAATTTGTATTAAAGATATTCTGAGGACTTTCTGTCAGCAAAAATATCACAATTTCAAATCTAAACGAAGGCAACCTCTTGAGGTTAAACAAGTCAGTCTTTTGGTCTTTTTTAAGAACAGCAGCAGTTCACAGTGGCCTTTCTTTAGGCCTACTGATTGCAGTTTCAAAAAGATTAAAATATGAATCCTTAGGACAGTTATAATATATATTTTTTTAAAAATACATATATAAAAAAATAGAGCTTTTACAAAGCGCTAAATCAAGTAAATGTGCTCAAAGCGCTTTACAAATGTTCCCCGACAGGCCTTTTTCCAACCAAATACCTTCTCAACTCCATTTGGAGTGTACAGAGATGCAGCCATTTTACAGGCGCACTTGCTCTAGCGTACTGACAAGATCCTCCTCTGCGTATGATCAGGTACTCAATTTCACCTGAGTGGGGTGAGTTAATGTATGTAAATAGCCTTTCCAAAGGATTAAACAACACCAATGTGTTGTATGGCCTCGAACTGATATTCTATTAATTGTATCAAGTTAAAGGTATTTGAAAATATTTGTAAATAAATTGTCTCATTTTCACATGCAGCTTGCTTACTAAAGTGCACAATTAAAAAACAATAACTCTTTAAAAAATTAATTTTTAAAAAATCCATTCTACAGATGTGTAAGACAATACATCAGTATCAAACATCAATAAACTACAGCTACTATATGGCTCTATCCAAATCATGCATTTGGAAAGTCTAACCTAATTAGCTGATCTGCCACATGAAATGGAAGTTCAAGGGGAGTAATTCTTTAATAAAACACATAATCGAGGTTTAACAAAAACAGTAATTTACATCTGAAATAAGAAAGAAGAAGTCACCAAGTTAAGATTTCAGTTTAGCCTTCTTGACCTTTGACCCCTGTCAATTATTATACGGTTACTTACTGTGCAAATTGTGACAACATCATCTTGCCAAGACGGACATTGTTAATCTCAAAACTGCCCCATAACGTGTTGACTCCTTGCATACACAAATCTAGGGAGTAGTCGGAGATAAATGTTGTCTTTCCCGATCCAGTGGGCCCAGTAAACACAGTTAACTCCCCTCTCCTGTGTCCCTTTAGCAGCCGGTTCAGAATGGGATAGCGCTTCCACTGTTAGTGAGTAAATAAGTGTTAAACATGCCTAAAATACGCCCAACAGTGCTCAGTGGCTCCATTACACACACAGAAAAAAAAGGAATGAAAGTATAAGCAACACATTACATCATCATATCATAAGCAAGGTCTACAAAAGTGAAAAACAAAGATCTGAAGAATGTATGGATTCTATATTCCAAATATAGCATCATAAAAGAATTAAATGAATTTTTAAAGAGTTTTAGTTTAAAGTTCCTGAAGGGCTCTTGATCTATTAATCCCCTGTACAGCAATTATTGAAAGAATTCCCTCAATCACTGGGTTTTCATTTTTTTTTGTAAAATCCTCCAATTTTGAGTCTTGAAAGACAACGCATTCCACACTTAAATGGCTTCAGTGCTAAAAGCCCCTTCTTCAAAACGCATGACAGCCATTTGACCTTTAATGAGATTGGCATTGTTGGTGTCTAGTATCTGACAGTTCTCACATCACAATTAGGACAATTGGTATAAAAAGATAATAATGAAGTATACAGATTTCATGACACTCTACAAATGGTAGTAAATTGCAAAGGCTGTATGGAAAACAGAAAGAAAATGACCACAACATCAAAATGAGTCTTTATTTCTGAACTCTTTTTTAAGTAACCGAATATCAACAACACAATTAAATACAGTGCAGTGTTACATAACATCAAAAATGGTTTTCCTCCTATTCTAAAATAGATATAAGCATCGCAGAGAGAGCAGATGCCAATTTTGGATGACAGAAGCAAACATACAACCAAAATGCACAAACAAATTGCTGTTGTATGTCTGAAGAGCTTGTAATAAGCAACAATAATAATAAGTATGTAAACTGCTCTACTAAGATTGACAAGGCAGTTATCTTGAAGGACTCCTGATTTGTAGGACATGACCCCACTGCCTTCTCAAGGTGGGATATTGAAGAAAAGTGACAAATTGTGAGCGAGTTCCACCAGTTGTGGGTCATTTGGCCTCTATGCATTATCACTGTAATTTATGAATTCTGAAAAAGGAAACAAACCCCGAAAACAACCAATAGTCTGGGTTTACTCATATATTTAAGTACAAAGAATTGAAATATGTTCATAACGACAGCGACACGCTCATTCTGGATTTTTTAATCTTGCTGAAACCTTTTAGTTTAATTCTTAAAAGGTATAAGTTCTAAAGCATGTTAAATTGTGGTACTGTTAGTGTTGAACAAACACCGTCCTAATGTTGATGACACAAATGATAGACCTTGAAAGATGAATGTCCAAAGAAGCTGATCTC
>JAOYNN010057662.1:0-12278 GCA_025770095.1 Goniobranchus kuniei | reverse complement strand
TGAATTTTGATACAGTTTCTGATGCATAGATCCCATATGTTCCTTGCTATTGTATCTAGTACCACATTTGAGCCCCCTTGGAAATTTATGTAGGCAACTGTTGTCACTGAATCTGACAAGACCTGAATGGATTTGTTTTTTACTAAATGAAGTAAACTTTTCAAAGTCATTAGGACTGCCAACATTTCTTTTGCATTTGATGTTAGGTTTATAGAGGACCTGTCCCAAAACCCTGAACCATGTGTGAGGTGCCTACAATTGTGCCCCTAAAGGCCCAACCCGATGCATCGGTTGTGATCTGCAGTAGCGATTCTGCAATATTGTTGAAAATTCGTCCATTCCATCCCCTCAATGCCTCTAGCCACCAAGGTCACCTAATGTTGGGTTATCTAGTATTAGATTACTTTGCCACGTGAACCTTTTACTTAGAAGCCTGTACGCGTTCCTTAGTAACAACTTTGTAGGTAGGAAAACTCTGGACATGGAAATGAGTTGGCCTGTAATGTGGGCCAAAGCCCTTGCAGAGACCTGCCTTAAGCGATGGCTCTTTTGATGTCTTTGGTCACTTTATTAATTCTATCTTTAGGTATATAGAGAGAGATAGAAGCCTTATGTAAGGAGGTGTCAATAATTAACCGATATATCGAATTCTGTTTGAAGATGTCAATACACTTTTCTTATAATTGATATAATAACTCAACTTGGTTAATGTTTGCAACACAAAATTCAAGGACTTATAAATGTTAGCATCACTGTCAGCCATAACAAAGTCATCAACATAACATAGTCTTTATATTATGTTCACGTAAATATTGAATTACTGGGCATAATAATTTTGAAGGATAAAAAGGGCTTTGGCAGTGTCCAAATGGTAATACTCGCTACCTGTAATATTGATTCTCAAATTTAAAACCTAAGAACTGTCATTATTCCGGTGCAACAAGCACATGATAGAAACAGTTTTTTATGTCCACTGATACCAATTTATCATTAGGGTTAAGAATGTCCAGCACTTGCTCTATATTCTCATTTACGAATCTTTTCTTGACACAATAACTGTTTATTTTTCTTAAATCCACGATAAGTCTAAATGAACCATCTGCTTTCGGTGCTGTTTGAATTGGCAACACACAAGTTGGTTTATCGTTGCTTCTCTCGATACAATTATTCTCCAGTAGTCCTGGAATTTCCTGTCTTAAAAAGGCTAGTTCAACTGCATTAAATTTTTTATTACTTTCTTCAAAGGTATCTGGTGTGCTAGTAAATGTCAATGGCACTCCTATTTTGATCCAATCCAATACATAACCATTATTTGTTAAACGTGACCATTCATTAAATTTTCCGGAAAAGGATCCCCCACAGAATGTTTGCATTGCTTAATCAATGTCACACTTAAAAACAGCGCCATTACGTACACAGTTGAGTAGCCTACATACACGAACAGCCAGTCGTTCCCACTGCAAACATATTAGCTGTCATGTCATCAGCACGCGCGTGATGACAAGATCTAAGACTAGAAGTCATCATTGTTGGCAGGGGGGTGGTGAGTTGACTGCCAGTCTGTGTTTCGATTGTCATGAGCCCCGCGTCCTCTGTTAGTATAATATCCAAATCGTGGGAATCTGCTATTCTGGCGGTTGAATGACAAGGTGCCACTGCGTATGTTACTACGCCGCGTTGATGGCACTTTGTCTATAGCAAGATCCACAGCGATACGTAGGTTGTTGAGGGAGGCGATGTTGAAATCTGACGTGTGATTTTAAAATTGGCGAAATAATCGAGTAGTCTCTTCGTCCAAAGATTTTTTTACTACAAGAGCGGAGCACTCAGACTGTAGGAATGATTGTTGAGCTGCGAATACAGTGTAGAGATTCTGTGCTTCTTGGTCACTTATTTTCAGTGATCCATCTCTGTCCTTGTCCCGCCCTATCACGAGTGAAAGCTGACGAAGACCAGTTTCTGCAAGCGAGCTGTCTTTGAAATTGCCCGAAGGATTTGTTTTGAATCTTGTTTGATTCCAGCACTCGATTCTTGAAGCTTTAAATGAGGGGGAATGAGCACTTTAGACAAACTTTCCTTGACACAATCAAACTCCCTCTGTATATCTAGGCGAGGGGAGGCACTGGCTTCAACGCCAGTGGGCTCGCCATATTCACTAGTGCTGCCATGATGGTCTGATTCTACTGTTGGTTGGGGTGCACATAGGGACGTTTCTAGATGTTCAGAATTTTCACTCCCTACCTTGATATTTTTCAATTCTAGAGCTGTTAAGCGTTCCTGAATGTAATTGAGAACCTCCAACAATTTATCTGAGTCCGTTTGGTTGTTGCTTTTACCATGTAAATCGAAATTTTCTTGTGTACTGACAAGAGAGTTGTCCACTCGTGGAAAATGTATGAGCGGAAGTGCCACATTCATCCTCTAGCTTATGAATGTGGGGAGAAGTAATTCCACACACACTTGCGTGACCTAATAACACAGAATGTAGGTATTCTTTATGAGACCCATTGAAGAGAGAAATATCTGACATTGACCACTGAGTTTATAAATAGTTAGGACTAGGCTAAATTGGAGCAACTACTAGCTAAGAAGTTTCTAAACAAATGTGGAAATTTGAGAGGTAGACAGGGAGGGTAAGAGTTGGACCCAAAATTGGGGAGAATCCCCAGAAACCTTAGCGATTTGGCATGTCTGCTTAATAACTCACTTGTTGTTTTTTCTTGTACTCCTTGTCAGGACAAATGTATTGCTTTTCCTGAAAGGCATGGAGTAGAAGCCACTCATTTCTTTCTGATCTTCCACCCATTAGAGTTCGGGACTGGAATAAAAGAATTTAAAAGAAGATGACACGAATATAACTTTGTGTAGAATTTGATCTTAAAAACTGTTTACCGGTACTATTGCACAAACCTTTTTCTACTTGTCGTGTCCCGTAAGCACTCGTTGGTCAGAACTTAAGACTGTCAGCGTGACACCTGATAGTCCGTGCTTCACGTGACAGGACAGGCTGATTTCTCCTCTCCAAGGATTATTTAAGCAAACCTCATATTGGGCTGCATTATTTATAATATACCGATATAAAGAGTGCTTGTTGGAACTTAGACAGGACATGATGCTACAAGGGCTGACCTCCTATTTAGTTGTCAGTACACATTATTATTATTATATTTATTGGTCATATCTTTCTTATAGTAATATCTTTCTTATGGTAATATATTTCTTATTGCAATATCTTTCTACTATCTTAGAGAATGTTGATGGAATGAATGACATGATATTATTGAAGGATGAATGTGAAATAAAAATATACATTATTAAAGTTTTGTCATAGTGAAACTTAAAACTAAACGAGTTGTTACATCTCCAATGTTAAATTATCACATTTCCTTACTCTTAAGCATAAAACTATTAGAACACAACATTTAATTGGTCCTGCAAGCCTGATACGAACCAGCGACCTAAGGATAAAATATGTTAGTAAGGAAAAGGCTTAAGCGAGGGATGCAAATGCAAGATGAAAAGATATTCTAAAATATCACCTGGCAATAATATAAAAGAGAAGTGTATATAAATCAGACTTGCAAATATGAAAGAAATTTAGGAAAGTATTTACTTTGAGGATGTAAAAAAATTCTGAAATCAGAAAAAATCTGAAGGTATCATATCTCTGCATTGATATTTCTCAACCTGTTTTAAATAAATATATATGTTCTTCATTAATGATTCTTACTTTCATTTTATGATTTGCTACGGCCTTTGCATTTATTTCCGTTCATTCGTTCATATTCTTTGAAGCTCCATACAGTTCTATTAATCATCTTATAGTCTGAACATCTTCAGGAATGTTTGTAAAGACAAAATGCGCCACCTGCGTTTTATCTCAAAATTTTGACAAAATAAGGATGTTTTAGATAAAACATAGCATGTTCTAGAACAGGGTTAGAAGTGGCTGACTATGATAAAATTCAAGGTTATTCCAATATTTTTCAAGGTCTAAAAATATTTTTTCAAGGTTTCAAATGAAATTACAATATCGTGTGTCAATACATTCCAGTGAGCTTGCGAGACTCACGGCTTTAAGATTCTTCCTGAATGTTGGCCATTCATGAAATTTCCAGAATCTGTGCTCGCAGCACGTAATTGTTAAAAAAAATGTGTCTTTTACAGTTTGGTTGATTCCGATATCCTAATAACTGTCATTTTCAAAGTTTTTCAAAGTTTCTTGGTAAAATTCAAGGCTTTTCAAGGTTTTTCAAGGTCCCATTTTTTGTAAAGGTTTCTCTCGGTGACTTCTCACCCTGTCTACACAAGCAGCTTCAATAAGTTTCAACTAAGCATTCTATAATTTTATCATCCATTTTTTCAATAGATTTACCTTGCTCCTCAGGACCAGTCCATAATACAAGCAGTGTGGAAAAAAAAAGATAAGCTAGCAGGTAGGAGAGAAGTAGAATAAAAATGGCCAAGAGGAATAAATCTGGGTGATCTTCTAGGAATGGGCACTTAAACATAGAATCCTGAGTCCTCCAACGAAACAGAAATGAATGGACCTCCGTCTGGACTTTAATAATTGTAAATTCCTGAGTCAAAACTAACCGAGAAATTGTAATAAACAAGTCTAAAAGCAAAAATAAAAGTCACTTAAAGACACAGTTGAATATAATATTGAACTTCTTGAGAAAATCTTCTGAAAAATCCCGACGTTCTACTCCCTGTGTTAAGAGAGTTTTCTTTAAAATTAATATTAATACCTAACACAATATTATTTTACTTCGTCATGCTGGTGGTGAAATGTTCCAGGGATTCAGCGACAGTTTGAGGAGTTTACAGTTTGAATTCTGATGCTGGCCGTGTTGACTTTTGGTCCACAGGTAAAAGTCTTTAAGAAAATATTTTCAACCAAACCAGAATGAATAAAATGTGTACCAGCTCTAATGGGGAGTAAACCCGTGACAAACTGATGTCTAATCCAGGAGGGCTTGATAAAATTAAATTGAAATTATCACTCGCTTCATTTCATGCCTGACAATCTGGAAAGAAGCAGCACTGGCACAGAGGGCCTTGTGGACGATGATGGAACTTTAGCGTACAGTTCTATGATTAAATTATATCTTTAAGTCTTAGTACTTCATTACTCTGAAGAGACGCCAGATGAAAGCACTTTACAGACATGTCACGCATGTGATTGATTTAAAAACAAACAAGCAAGACAAAAACACCCCGCCACACCAAAAAAACCCACCACAAAACCAAACCCAAACCAACACCACAAACAGATTTATATTTAAATTTGACCTTAAGGATACTAATATCGACCTTGACTGATCATGTGATGTGTTCTCCCGCTCTTCACTCAACAGTAGCACCCCCACCATTTTTACTCCTTTTACCGAGAAGAATAAATAAACACCCTGACCCTTCCCTATGAAAAACAAAACAAAAGACAACAGGCAGTTCTTGTGATTTATAGAATAGAAAAAGACAACATGAAACAAAACAAACAAAAAGAACAGCCAAAAACCTTGATAATATTTGCCCCATATCTCTAAAAAGAGATCTTAAAGATCAAATTGGAACAATAATTAAAAATGAAGAAATAAGGACAAGAACAAAACAAGCACCCATGAAAGAGAACAGCTGGGAAGGCAAAAGCGGAGATGGATAGGATGCACATTATGAAAACAAAGTAACATAATGAGACAAGCCTTGGAATGGAACTTCCAAGGAACACGAAGACAGGGAAGGCCAAGACAAACACAGAGAAGATGTGTGGAGAGGGACAAAGAAAGAACTGGAAAGACATGGTCAGAACTAGAAGCAAAGACGACAGAAGAAAACGTCTTTGGCCTATATCCTGACAGGAGTGAGAGGCAAGCAATGATGATGATCATGATGATGACCTCACTCTATACTATAACAGGACAAGGTGGTCAATTGTTAAACATGTTCAGGACAACTCCCCCCCCCCGTTTGTTTACACACATACACACACACACAAAAGATGCTCATTCCCTGTAAAGTAAAAATAAAAATAAAAACTGGAATTATAATATTTATTATACATGATGTCATACTTATTAGAGTGTGTGTGTGTGTGTGTGTGTGTCGATCCATAAGCGTCTTTCTTCCTCTTTAATTTTGCAAAAACCATCACTATCCTTGAGCCGATATCCTTTTAATTTTATAGATAGACCTTATGATAGCAACCTAAAAATACTCTGCTCGGCATTTCTGCAGAGCCAGTCACCTGAACAAAATGTGCACATTCAAACAAATTCAAAATTATTACAAACTATGAGAAAAATCATTAAGATCTTGAACTCTAAATTGCTCTTATCGTTAAGGCCTTTCTCCCGTACCCCTGTCAAGTTCCACCATCACAAAAAGGAAACTCTGCCTACTTCTGGACCCTTGTTCACAGCGCAATGGTGAAAAGTGCACAGCTTGATGATTTCAACTGATAACGACAAACGCAAACGTTATATCGGTGCATATTATCGAATGCCTATTTTAATGACTCATCAACAATCCTCCTCTCATTTTGGACCTCGGTCCGCGCAATTCAACGTGGATGTGGATATAAAAGCCTGATAAAAATCCAGCTGACACAGAGAGACCGACAGACAAGCTGCGGCGCGGACCGGCCGGCCGGAAACCAGAAGTCGAGCAGACGATGAGTAACCTTTCAAACACAATATTATTGATATCACACGACTACTGCTTAGCTAACCGGAGACCAATCTCGAAAAAAGGACGCAAAAAAATCAACAGGCCCCACGACTAACATGCACAGAACCATGACAACTTTATTATCCATCTATTCAACAATTCATCACATGAGGACGTATTTACTATGTAGCCTAACGGGACCCAGAATTCCAAAACTGATAACATTCCGATCCATTTACCAAGAGCACATCACATCATCACAACCTGAAGGCCTGTGAGATCTAGATCTAGATCTAGTATAATATAATAATTAAAAATTGCAGGTTTGTCGTTTTCTCGATGCACAAACAGCCCAAACGTGTTTGTTTGAATAACTTGATACCATGCCAGAACGAATGCATAATATATCCTAGACGAGGAATTCTTCGAAAAACAGGCGTCGTCGAGTATCGAACGGCAGACGAGGAAGAGTAGAGGGAGGATGAGGAAGGAGGCTTTTGGACACGGAAACGAGGTAAGAAAGAGAGAAAAACAAAGAAAGAGGAAAGAGAAAGAGAGAATGAGTCTTCTGGTGGAACTGCTGGGCCTTGCTTACAGGATTTATGTTAATGAACAGTGCAATGCTCTGCGCTTTCCGCTTAGCATAGCCAATGGCATTCGATGGACATGTTTTCTTTCCCGTGCTAGGCTTACCCACAACCACTCCACTTCCATACTAATGTAACGAGCGATTATTATCAGTCACCAGCCGTGCAAAGGGAACTTCATCCCAAATCCCAAGTAATGCAGGCTGGAATAGTATAATAAGTAAGCCCACTGTAGAGCCTATGTACTGTTCAGTCTGTGTAATCGATCCCTCCTCTAAAAAAAAAATAATAATAAAAAAAAAAATAATAATAACGCAAATATCCGTAAAAGTCTATGCTGAAAGCGCTTTTCAACGGGATAACACAAAATACTGTGTTCACACACACATACATATCGTGAACACACAAAATCGATCGATGTGCTGAATTAATGTGCTATTCCTGGGCATCCCGGACCTCCTTTTCCCCGCTCTCCCCGTCTACGCGTGACATCCCGAGAGGGCTTGAAAGTGAGCGTCTGCTAACATGCAAAAGCTAGCGAGCCGCGGGATATTCTGTAGTAGGCCTATCGTTGCGGGAGCCTGCGTATTGATTGGGCAGAGCCCAGACGACCAGGCAGTTGGCTCTGCGTCCCAGTCTAGCATTGGAAGGTTAAAAATACAATTTTATGGGGGATAAATCACCCACCTCAATCTCCACGATCTTACAAAGTCAGGATTAAGTCACAGATTGTTTTTCTTCACATAACAGGCGGTTTACCAGCATTGACTGTTTCCTACAAATTCTTCATAGCTTTGATGAACTATTGATCCAATGAATCACCGATATTCTGTGGATCGTGTGTACATGTGTTATACAAAGCTTCTTCCGCACTCCCCCCCCCCTCTCCCCACAGGGAGTTTCTCCAACAGAGGGGATCGGCTTGATGGTCAAGTGGTAGAACTAGATCGTCCGCCTCGTAACCGGGAGGCCTAAGCTTAAAATCTGAGCTTTTATATAGCGCTAAATCCACTAAATGTTCTCAAAGCGCTTTACAAGTGTTCCCAGACAGGCCTTTTGAACCAAATATCTTTTCAATTCCATTAGGAGTATACAGAGATGCAGCCATTTTACATGCGCACTTGCTCTAGCATACTGACAAGATCTTCCTCTGCCCATGGTAGGGTACTCAATAACACCTGAGTGGGGTGAGGAAATATATGTAAATAGCCTTTCCCAAGGACTAAACAGCGCCACTACCCGGCCCGGCATCATACTCAAACCCCTGCTGTTACATGTCTAACGCACTGACCTCACAACTATGCTGCCACACATATAATCTTGTTCGCGAAATACTGTACGTCTCACGAAATACTGGCCGCGAAATACTGTATCTAGATCTTGTAAAAAAAATAAAATGATCTGCTTCATTCAGGTGATTCGATAACAAAATAGATTTTTGATAAAATGTTTCTCCCAAACGATGTCCTTTTCCGCTTCGGCATTGTCACCAGGCATCATTCTTTGCTGGAGGCTGAAGGCCGGAAGGTGATATTGGCGATATTGGTTCTTTAAAAAACTATGATTCCTCTGAAAAGAAAAACCTTGTCAAAACTGTTTCCAGGGATCGGTTTGATTAGATCTTCGCAAACTCGTGAGTTTGCAGAAACGTTGAACCCATTTTTGTGATTTAATAACAAAATAGATTTTTGAGGATAATTTTTAACAAAAACCGCGTGTAAATCGGTTCTTGAAGTCTGAACGTTTCGCTCTTATTAATAAAGATTGTGTCGGCCATATAGATAAAGAGTAAAATTGCAAATCACAATAGACATTTTAGTTTAAAAGAGATAAAAGTAGAGGTAGGCCTATAGATATTAGTAGTTACCAGGATAGTATAAACGTAGATTACGATTTAAAGAAGACAAAAATAATGTTATTTTTATATGGAATTTTATTTAATGCATGTGGTCAAAAATGCGCCCCCCACCCACCGTTGCTAATTTTCGCCCGTGAGTAGTGGAAGTAATTTAAAAGAATCAGCTCTGATAACAACAACTGCCATTTAATGCATCTAGACATCAGACATTTAACCTTTCAAGTGTGCTGTAAAAGTTCTTATTGAGGACTTGGACACAGGACCTCATTGTCTAAGGGAACGAGCGGCACATCATTAAAGTATCCACGTTATCAACTAAGTTACTCAAAATGTATTAACAAATTAAACTGATCAAAACTACACATTGTTGTGTAACGTACACTGCGCTCCTATCAATCTTAACATGCGAACCTCACGCTTTGTAAAGCCTTAAAGAGTGAATGCTGTATGATAATGTAGTTTATTTTAGGCTCATTTTAACTTGAAGATAACATTTAAATTTGAATTGTAAAGAATTTGTCTTGGAAACTTTGGTTAAAAAAAACTTTTTGTGGTATACGTTTAAAGGTAGCCATTTAGAGCTGTGGGTGCCTGAAATGCAAGTGTTGTGAGTTATACTAGGAATGACGAGTTTGGCCTACGGAATACGATCTCATCATGACTTTCAACGTTTTGCTCACCGTGGTGAAGTTTGCTTCACTTTTGACTAACCTGCTCACCAAAGTTCCATGAAATCAGCCAAAGTATGGCTTCCTCTATAATAAAAAAAAAGTAGTGTCAATGAGTTAGTACAGAAAGGTGTTTGTGGCCTGACTGTTGTTTTGAAACATTGATGTTCAAATTGTAAGCAATTAATTAGCATGCTGGCATAGGAACATCCTGATAATGTTTAACTACAATGAGCTAGATAGTGTTTGCTCCTCAAATCAAGAGAGACTGTTTCAAGCTCCACTTCATATCAGTGTTTTAATAGATGCAAATTATCTCCAGAAGAGAAGGAATCTACTTGCTGTCCCTCTTGCTTTCATTTACAAAGTTTTCTCCGAGCCTTGTTATATATTTAAGTTTCATTAAGAAAGATTGCAAAACTCTCGTTAAAAAGAATCATTTTTACTCATTAATCTGGGATCGGTTTTTAAATTAAATTGTTTTTAGGCTATGTGATAACAAAGATGAAGATTTAAAATAAGAAAAAGAAAACAACCCAATTATTCTTGTCCTCCAGTATCTGACAATTAACTTGAACCAAACTTTTATCATGTAACAGCTGACTGAGGCTGCATGAAGTTTATCTCTCAATTTGACAGATGGCGAGTTAACACTAGAATTGAGCATCCAAGAGATAATACCCAAGTCAGCAGCTTTTGATATAAACTGACGCTGCCTCGATAATATGTTTGGTCATGACTAGAGGACAGATGAAGGACACATTGTCGAGAATGCTCAAGTTGATATTAAAGGGCAAAAGGAAATCAGGAAGACTAAATACTCGATACGACTGCCCTTCGCCAGGTGTCGTCTCACTCCTCCGCCCGGGCTGCCTTCAAGATGTTGTCTGTTAACTTTTTCCAGTGATGTCTGATGAAAAGTAGTTTGTTTGGTCTGTCTGGTTGTAAAATTATGATTTGCCGATTGGCGATCTTTTTTCAATCCTGCTTGACTGTGCGTGCTGTGATCATACATTTTCGTGACCTGCCTCTTCTTTTTGTACACTCCGGCTTGCCCTGTTGGCAGGGGTATCTTCATTCTGTCTTAAAATATGTCAAAATAATCTGCACCTGTTTCTTAGTATTGTTAGGGATAAAGCAGTTGTATTTGTCTTTTTGACTAGTGATTTTTTTTAAATTTTAGTAGCGTAAAGACACGATACCCGGGTGGGATTTAGGAAGACTAACCCGCCCAGCGTGGTTATAAACCAACAGGATGTTGTTTTACATGTACCAGCATACTAATTACTTGATTTCAATTCAAACACGATTGCTTCAAAACCATTAGCCAAGCCACAAGAGCACGACGACAGATTGTTACTTTAAATGCGTGTGTACGTGGATAGGAGAATTGTGCCTGTTACTGTGGGTATATGTAGAAATATTGGTACGATATATACATCTTTGTCTTCCATAAAAATATTCATTTATTCTTTTGTTTACCCATTTCTACTGAGGGCTTCTTTTGTGAGAGAGCAGACAGAATAGACCACAATAAGGCTGTCGGCAGCGGCTGCCTATAGACAATAAAGGAAGCACATCTTGCCTTGTCTGGATCCCCGGGCATGCTGGGATTAGAGAAAACAAAAAGATGGATCGAATTGCAAAGTCTCCCCTTAAAGAACCTGTAAAGTAGAAAAAAGTTTGTGATGTTTTCTACTTTTGAACCTTTAACTAATGAATATGTCAACAAGATAAAACAAGAAGAATGGGATAAGGAAACGGATAACCAACTTCACGAAATTAGTCCCAAACTAAATTACAAAAAAAACTTTCATCTTTTAAACTGAACAGAAAGAATGAACCAATAATGAATCGACTTTGAGTAGGCCACACATGGGTCACCCACTGCTTTATACAATAGAAAGGAACCCTTGCCATTGTGTCTTCCATGTGGTGCAACTCTGTCAATAAAACATGTCAATATGTTGTTGGAGTGCACGCACATGGATAACATAGGAAATAAGTTTTACAATAAAAGAAATTATCTGACATCTTTCTAGTTATGGAGCCCAACAACATCCTGGGTCTCTTAAAAGCCATCCAATGTAAAAATAAAACTTGAGAATTCTCTCTTTTTACGCGTAATGTTATAGATATTTCAACCTTTTTGAAACGTAGGAAGGAACAACTCCTGGAGAGGCAACAGAAACAACGATAACAATATCAACAAGCCACCAGGTCTTGAATCACTCCATGGAAGACAAACACGAGACGAACTGGTCACATTTTTAGAGGGTTGCACGACTACTCAAAATAACCCCTGACACCTTACAAAGAAACCAGAGGTAACCAATAGTGCTGGGCCGATACCAGGATTGTGGAATCAAATCGATACCGAGCAATTTTGTCTCTGTATCGATTCGATACCGAGCACATGTAAAAAGTAAAGTTAGTCCCGAACCCATGACTGAGTATAGGTGAATTAGGGGTAGAGCCCTAATTATACTAGGCATA
>JAOYNN010057551.1:0-12281 GCA_025770095.1 Goniobranchus kuniei | reverse complement strand
GGGGTTGTTCCCACAAATTTTGATTTCTTTTTATATAATATTGGTATTTTCATATTTTAATTCATTTATATTTTAAAGATTTTCTAAGGCCAATGCAAGACTTTTCAGACCAAGTCAATGATACATTTTACCTACATCTCAATAATTTTGTACAGCCATCAATTAACTCCTCAAAAAAGTTCCAAAAAAATAAAGAGATAGAGAAAGGGGAAGTGATTCATTTAAACCATCTATCCATCTATAGAAATTTTATCATCCACACTTTTTTGTGTTTCTCAATCTCAATAGCCTGCTCCTCAATTTATAAACTATCACAGCTGGGAACTACTTGCATATGAAAATTATTCATGCGGAAAGGTCTTCTTTGATTATGTATATATCTTCTTTCATTCTTAATTCTATAATATTTCTGATTTTAAAAGGTTCAAACTGGCCATTTAAAATAGAGGCTTTTCAAGGAAGACAAGGAAAAGAATGCACAAAAAGTCTAAAAGTGAATGTACGCTTCAACAAAGACTGAATGTGACAACTGATGACAATTGTCTTGAAAAAAATTGGCAATACATTGTTGATATTTCTCTTAACTCTGGAGTTGGTACTTAAAGAGAGAGAAATTTGTCAGTATATAGCATGTTCAGAATCTATACATCAAAATGATAATTTGACTTCAACCATTTTGTTCCTCTTGTTTAATACATAATATGTGTCACATACACCAGCCAACTCAAAGTATTATTGGTACAGTGATTGATCTCTTCTTTTTTTTTGCCTTTGTCACAAACCAACTATGTTTGTGTAATGACAGTTTTTGAATGTTACATTCACCAGGAAGGGATTTAAATCCTGCAGAAGAATAGTATGGGTTTAACAAACCAGAGTCTATAATTCATGCATACAAAATTTCAAAGAATATTTCCAAATAATCGCAACTCTCCAACAATGAAGGCAAAGATTTAAAGCTTAAAAGCTTAGGTGGAGTTTCAGCATCGGCAAGACAAAATCAAGTTTTGTCAGGTTTGTGCATTCAAAAGACAAAGCTAACAGGCTTAACTGGTTTCTTAACTGGTTTCTTTAAATTCATGACCTGAGAATTATTAGGTTCTATCTACCCAATATTTATTAAGGAGATAGAACCTTATAATTCTCAGGTCACCTAAATGTTAATTACACAGAATTTTTAGAAATAGAATCAGTACTTCGTCCCTGTAGGTCTCTAAACACATAAGTCCAGAAAACCAAATTTTACACGAGAGACAAAAAACTGAATAAATAGTTGAAAATAGAAGAGAAAGTATGAAAGGCATGTTTAGATCACATGACATGATGTCAGTTTTTTTTGGATTCATTGTTGTGATATTTATAGTGGCGGTGGGGAATATCCATTATATTCGAATGAAGCCAAAAAACGATTTGAACTAATTATGGACTTACTTGTGTAGAGACTTACAGGGAAGATATACAGGATATACCTGACAAATGTGACATCCATCGTTGAAAGTCGTAGACCTTTTGATGCTCTTTCTCCTCAGTTCCCACCAACTTGTGATGGCTGAAGAACTGGTTTCAATGGGAAATCTATGCTGAATTTGTCACATTCATATTGTTCATTGCTTATTTTAAATGTGCATTTAGTGCAATGAAAAATGTATGATAGTCCAAGACTTCGTCAGTTCGCACCTGAAACAGTAATATATTTATTAAGGTATTATGTTGATCCATTCTTTCCTCCATATTCTATTCAGATGAGAGATTTAAGACATGATAACATCGTCCAGTTCATTGGTGTTACTATTGAGCCTAACATGTCTCATATCATCAGCGAATATTGCTCTAAAGGCAGCCTCGAGGTAAATGCCAAAAGAATTTCTTTTTAATATTTGTACCCTATATTGATCAAACTTGATGTTTAAGAAATATTCATCAATTCATATATCTATTATGAATATATCATAGAATGTTTTTGATCAATAATGAATGGGGGAGTGGAATGTGGAATGTTTAAATGTGTATAATAATTCTACACACTCAAGCATCACACACACTCACACTTACAAATTATGCTTCCCCCTTAGTTTCTTTCTGAATGCTAGATGAACATTAATCATATGGCCAAATATTACATGGTCAAAGTTGGATTTAAACTACAGCCTGGCTGCCTCTCATGATTATGAGATTGCAACACTTATTATTCAACTACACATACTTTTGGTAATGTTGAACAATTACTAAGAAGGGATGAGAATTGTTTATGAATTTTTTCCCCAAATACCCATTGCCTGACCTTGCAATACTTAACACAAAACTCTCAGTCTGTTTGTCAACACTTAAACAGCAAAATCAGGCATGCATAAACACAAATTTAGATAGTATTTTAGAGGAATAAATTTCATTAGATTGATCTATTATCTCATTTATATTTATATGCTTATTATCGTTTGAAGGACATTTTGGAAAATGGCGATCTCAAGCTTGATGACATGTTTATAGCATCAATTGTTTCAGACATTTTGAAGGTGTGTTTTATTAATATTATGTGTATCATTAAATCAGTTATTCCCTTTAAAAATTCTATAAAGGTTACAGCAGGAGAAATGCTAACAGTTTACTTCCATTAAAAAAAAAAAACAATCAATGTTGTCTAAACCTTCGGAAGTCAATGTGTTCTAAAGGCAGTGTCATAATTAATTGTGTTAATAAGATTTGAGTCTATTACTTCTAAAATTTAAAGCCTGATTTTGTATTTTGGTGTTTTTTTTTATGTGATGTATGAGCTCTTCATTCAAAATCTGTATTATTTCAATTCTAAAGTTTCTTTTCCTCTTCAAATTAAAAAGACTTGTTCAGGGATATTAAAATGCCTCAAAGTTTTCTCTGCCCATTAAACATAAATCCATAGTCAAAAACAGGTAACTCAAATTTGTCAGGAATTGAAAATAGTGTTTGAGATTTCTATAATTTGTCATGTCCATGGAAGTCCCATATACAAAGAAATAGAGAGAAAATAAAGGGAGGTAAAAAAGAACATACTAACAATCAACGTGGTTAGCTATAGCTTGATTGCATGCAGAGCGAGCCAGTTATGCGGTGCTGTCAGCATTACTCCCCAACCCCATTTCCCCATCCCCCCCATCCTCCAGCCCCTTTTGCTGAGACAAAGACCACATTTTGGCTGTAATAATAACAAAGAGACACCTATCCGTGACCAGAAAGATTGTAAAGCCAGGTCTTTTGATGAGTATACGAAGTGGATTTGTTCGAGATTTGCATGTTGTGTGTTCACGAACTCCATGAAGTCAATACAGAGAAAACAGAGGAACTGAAACAGAACTTAGCATTATGTTCGAGATACCTGAGAACTCATGATTTCGTGTTTGAGATTCGTAGATGATATTGTAGATCCATCAATGAAGTTATTTTACAAAGCATCTCCATGACAATAAATTAGATGAAACATCAGTGTTGCATTAAGAGGGAATATAAGGCATTGAGATGTATTGATTTCAGAGATTCAGCTGGTTTCTCTCTTGATCACATAATTTGTTTTTGGTAGTATCCCTATACTTGTAACTCTCATCGTCCTCTAACCAATAATGCTAGCACAAAGTTTCAATATTACATAAACACTCTGAGTTTTTCTGCTCTTTGTTTGCTTTATTTACTTTGGAAATACTGACAACTGTAATTTTACAAAGTGTTTTAACTTTTCTTTTAGTTTAAATGAGACAAGAGACTATGCATTTAGCTCTTGGTTTGAGCTAGATTCCGTAATTTTCTTTAATTTTCTTTTTTAACATCTTTCTATCCCTGAAATGTTTTAATAAATCAATAGTCTTGTGATATTTCTAACCTCTATATCAAAACAGGGAATGTTTTTCCTTCATAATAGTGATGTCATCTCCCATGGTAATCTCAAGTCTTCTAATTGTTTAGTTGACAGCAGGTGGGTAGTGAAAATTTCAGATTATGGACTATCAAAGTTCAAAGCTAGACAAGACATTCCAGACAACGGCGAACATGCTAGTTACAAACGTAAGTACTATTCCACATTTCTTTTTCAAATCAATACTATTTATCATGTATGGCATGAAAGCCATAATTGGTTAAAAATACATTTGAATTTCACTCAACCTCTTCTTGACATGAATATGAATATTCTTGCTAATATTCTTAATACCCTGATCAAACAAATCAATCTACAGAAATGTATGAAATTCTTTGACTGTTCATGTTATAAAAAAGCATTGATATGATATTTAGCGGCAAAAGATAAGGTTTGACCTGTAATTTTATGGTACTACATCAGTCATGAGTATCTTGTAAGCCAAAGAAAATCCACAAGAACGTCCATTCCTCTTTTCAAACATTGATTGATATGAAATTTGCAAAGACCTAGAAAATATGTGCTTATGATAGTGTGTCAATAAAACAGACTTCCTTTGAGGCCATTGAGAGCATAGCCTTGGTGGTGCTTGTATCTATCTAATTTCTACGCCACATTATATGAAGGATACTTATCGTATTACACCCTACATAATGTGCCAGCTTGTTGCTGGTTTATTAATACCGCAATGATACCCCTTTACAGATACATGAGAGGAAGAAATTTGGGTAGAGAGTAAAAGACAGAACATCAGTTTTAGCGATGTCTTGATTTGAATCTCATACCCCCTCGATCTTTAATCAAATAGGCCTACCGTAATATTTCCTCCACCATGTAAAATGTAGTCTAATTCTGTTCAGGAAGAATAACATAACAAATCAAAAAGTGGGATGCAGTGCAAATCACAACTTCATGCGATCTCAAACATTTGTGTTTGTTTTGCTGATCATTTGAATTTCATTTGTTGCTCAGTATAGAATATCTAGACACTTTATCTAAACTTCAGGTTTTCTTTGGACTGCCCCCGAGCTGTTGAGAATGGACAAACTTCCATTTAGTGGTACTCAGCAAGGAGATGTTTATGCCTTTGGAATACTTTTGTATGAGATTTTAAATCGCAATGGTCCCTATGGAGATTGCCATTTGACACCCAAAGGTAATGGTAACTGTATTACACTGAATAATAAAATGAAGCATGACTTGTTACTAACTCTAAATAAAACTATATAATGCATTTACATCTGTACTAATAAAAAAAAAAAAAAAAAAAAAGAAAGAAAAGAAAGGAAACCAGAATGTTGTGCAATGGTAATCTCCTTAACTGCTTTGTCTAAAAATGATTTGAAATTAAAAGGTAACATTTAATTTATTGAAAGAAATGTGATAAGATATACATGGGAAGCAATTCTGCATTTGTAATATCTCAATTTTGTTGTTTGTTAAAGTTGCCCCTCCTGCATGTAATAATGCATGAACTTTTTGTTCTCTTCTTAAGAAATTGTACAACGTGTCCATGATGGTCCAGTACAAGGTGTACCATTTAGGCCTAGTACAGCTCAGCTAAATTGTGAAAGCTACATACTCGATGTTCTCCATCAATGTTGGCATGAAGACCCTTGTGCACGACCTGACCTGAAAACCTGTAGAAAGGCATTAAGACCAATGCAGAAAGGAATGTAAGTATACAACACTGCCTACCCATGATCGCTACAGAATTCCATTTCTTAACATTGAATTTTTGGAATTGTCAAGAAAACCAAAAGTATGCCTTCCATTTACAAAACATACATATTTGAGATAGATCTACGATTCCTATTTTGTAAAGACCTGTATTTAAGTCATACAGCTGCTTTCAAAGCATTGTCTTAAAATTTAATGTGAAACAGTTTCAGCTGACAGAATGATATGGTTTTTTTTTTATTGTATTTCATATCATAAAACATTGAATTGAGCTGATTGCTAGTAGATCAGTAGCCTATTGAGTTGCTATACAATTACAAGAAACCAGAATAAGACAGCTGAAATAGAATGAGGATAACAACAACAACAATAACAGCAATAATAATAATAATAATAATAATAATAATAATAATAATAATAATAATAATAATAATAATAATAATATATGCCCGAAGTTGCATACAGTATATAGTCAGACATTACGCAATGAACAAAATATGAAACTTTGCCAGTATCCTCAAACATGCCGCACAGGTTTACGGTTTACAATCTTCATTTGGATCAAATATTACGTAAGGAAAAAAGAACTCATTTTTAACTTCACTTCGATCCTTTGAGGTCCACTGAAATCATGTGATCTGGAACTCATATATTATAATGTTTATTTCCCACAGCTATAGAACACACCGTTAGCTCAGTTGGTAGAGCCTCGCACACTATCATCACATGATCTAAGTTCGAATCCGTGGGTGAACAATTTTGTTTTCTTAACAGCTAAGTTTGTGTACTCTTGTTCATTGAAATTTAACTTTTCCTTTCCCCTTTCAGGACAAATTCAACAGTTGTTTATTTCATTTCTAAATGCATGTGGGAAATATCTGTTCAAAGTAGTGTAACTTACACAATGTAAAAGTATGCATGTGGGAGAGACAGAGAAAAGGTGTAATTCAATTCATCAAGTATAAGAGGACAAGAGTGGTGGTATTTGTAAGATTCTTCCTTATTTCGATAGCGGCCAAGGCCATGCGCCTCTGAAAGCACAGTTATATTACATGTATTTCCTAGAAAAAGATTTTATTGTCTTGACTTAACCGAATTCAGGTTCGTCTGTCTGAAGTGGTGATGAAAGATTTTCTTCTTTTCGTCTCATACAACGATAATTGCCTTGGACTGACTTGTAGCGTCCGTATCCGATATGTAACCGTGCTTATTAGTACTTAACAATTTACTACTGCCCTGTCCAACAAATAAAACAGTTTACCAAATGTCTTTGTTCGTAAACACCATACATTTATCATTACAAAACTTGTTTTTTTTTATCATTATATTTGCGTGGTCAACGTGGTTAGGCTTTTGGACAGGGTAGTGAATATTCAATTGTACACTTCGCTAAAACGCGAGCGAAGACGGATATCCCAGCGAATAATAATAATAATAATAATAATAATAATAATAATAATAATAATAACAATAATAATAATATGATAATTGTAATAATCATAATGAAATAATAATAATAATAATAATAATAATAATAATAATAATAATAATAATAATAATAATACAATTACATAAACCTTATACATTGGCTAGCTCTAAGCGCTTGGAAAAAGAATATAAATTTTACTCTTAAGCCCGCACAGTGCACTTTACTTATCTTTACTTATACACCCAAGTTAGTATAGCAGGTACATGTCATACATCTGAAATAACATTCTCAGGCAAGCACAAATCATACAATTCTTACAGAATTTAAATAAGCACAAAATGTAGGTCAATGGAAAAATATTGATAAAAAATCTGTTCACATGTTATACACATACATTAAATACATAACATAATAAATGTATACAGCAATGAAATTGAAATAATCCAATGAAATAATTAAATCTTGCACAGATCCCAAATGAAACTGTTTTGACTTCAATTCAGAAAACGTCTTATTTACTATTCGTGTTCCATTGTCTCCACACATTGTGTCACAAATTCATATGACCTTCCTAAATGGTCCTAAGAAATGGACTGCAGTAGCAAAATATTATCATCCTCATCATCAAGTGCCTTGCTTCACAGCATCAACCATCATGATTTTTCACTCCTCTCTGTCATACATACTCTGAATTGTGTGTTTGTTCTTTACAGCCTTAAGCCAATGTGAGACGTCATCCATCATCTTATTGTGTCATTGTTGTCATTGCTCTTTTTCCCTCAAACTTTCCTGTTTGTCACCATTTTTTCCAATCCTTTCTTTCCTGTTATGTGCCTCATAAACATAGGTTGCCTTTCTGTTATATTCATTAAGAATGATCTTTTACTTTCTGCTCTCTCAAGTACCTCCTCATTCGCTCTCTTTCTGTCCATGGTGTTTCTAACATTCTGCAAAGGAACCACAACTCCATTGCCTCCACTTGCTTTTTCTTGTGTTTGTTTAGTGTTCATGCCTCACACAAGTACATTAAAATGGGCTTTATATAGCATTGTAACATCCTCATTTTAATAACTTCACAAAATAATCCCCATTAAATGTTTACAACTTGAAATTCATTTAAAAATGTAACATAAATTTTTGCCTGCAAAATGTAAGAATTTTATGCATTCGTGCAGTCAGTGTCATGCTTCACTCGTTATCTGCATTATAAGTCACCCATTTCTGTGGCAGGAAATCCAATATCTTTGACAATATGATGCTTCTTATGGAGCGATATGCAAATAACCTGGAGGCTGTTGTGGCAGAGAGAACTGTCGAACTTCATGAGGAAAAAAAGAAAACAGAATCTTTATTACATCGCATGCTTCCCACGTGAGTTATGAGCTTCTCTGTTACATAGTTTAGTCAACTTATATTTGAACGCATCTAATAATACTTGTTTTAATATTTTGATTATTTTAATTTTCATTTATTTGTAGAGCACTATTCTGAATCATTGCATCACAATTCAGAACTATAAATTGCTATAAGTTAAACGAAACAATTATCATTTTGAGGACAAGATGAGACAAAGATAAGTTTATAAGGAATATCCAAGCCTTTTGTCTCTTCTAGACTGATTACACATAATGTGTAATTCAAATATTTTCAACATACATCCAAAACCACTTATTATGGGCTTTTTCATATGCAGTTGTTGACTGAATGTTGTTATTGTGACATTCGAAAATATGAATAATTTGCTGTGGGACAACTTGAATATTTGTCTGGTATGACAAGATTTTGATCACAAAATTCAATTTTCAATTCTTGTTACTTCTCTGCATTACTTTATTGTAAAACATTCCTTATTTTAAACTGTATGGAATTGTAAATTCAGTTATGAATTTTATCATTTGTCTCTGTGTAAATGGTTTCAGGCAACCCCACTCCTCCACCCCCAAAATTATCTTTATTTTTAAAGCTTTTGGAAAGAGACGATGGAGATGACACAGTAATAGTCAACCATTTATAGCAATCTTTAGGGATAGTGAATTTAGAGGTGGCAGGCTGTTCCAATCAGCAAATACTTCATTTAAAGAGTCAGTTTCCTCATGATTTATTATTGCAGGATCCATTTATAACAGTCTGGTTCCAGTTCACAAAAGCAGCCTCAGCTGTATATTGTTTTCATAATTTTATTTCAACTTTTATTAACCCACCCATCTTGTCTCCCTCTCCTTCTCTTTTCCCAGTAAACTTGCCCATTGTGCTATTCCCTCTCTTTAATAGCAAATTTTTAGTACCACATTATTAATTCTAATTAAATCATTCCATCAGGTCAGTTGCTGCTCAACTTGTAAGAGGCCAGCCTGTCATTCCCGAAGCCTTTGATTCTGTAACAATTTACTTTAGCGATATTTGTGGCTTCACATCTTTATCTTCAGAAAGCACTCCTTTCCAAGTAAGACAGTATTTAGAAAGATGCCATATCTGTATTTTTACAGCAAATAAAGCAGGTTCCATCTTACCACTGCCTTTTATAATTCCTAAGGGCATACTTTTGTATTTGGGAAAGAGAAAAATATGTCATTATGCTACAGGCCAAAGAATGAGATAGCTAAATTCACTGCTGCATGTGTCAGCATATTGGGCAGTTTTGGAAAATAACATTTAAATGTTTTTTATGCTTTTGTTGGGGGGGAGGTGGGGAGTGTCATACTGATTACATGTTTTTGATAAGATCATGTTTTAATTAATTTGTTTCTTTTTTGGAGGATTTTGAAGAAAAAACTTTTTGCATCTCTTCCAGATTGTTGACATGCTGAATGATCTTTACACCCTGTTTGATGGCATAATAAAAGATTACGATGTTTATAAAGTGGAGACTATAGGTGATGCTTACATGGTCGTCAGTGGCTTGCCTAAACGTAATGGGAAATATCATGCTGGAGAGATAGCTTCTATGTCTTTGAGTATGTTGGCTGGTATCAAGCAATTTAAGATCAGACATCGGCCAGAGGAGACCTTGAAACTACGAATTGGTATACACAGTGGTGAGTAAATGTAAGGGAGAATGGTGAGGGGAATGATTATGGCCTCAAACATTATTTATAATCAAGATTCTATAAGACCTGTTTTTAATATCTTTGATACTGTAGATCATAGCATTCTCCTCCATCGATTGCAAGGAAAGTTCAGCAGCACAAGGTCGCCTCTTATGTACCGGTATCATGATTTACAGTTCTTTAAAACTGTTCTTTCAGAAATGAGTGCGATTATGGGATTTATTAACATAATTGTTCTTTCTTCCTAAGGTCCTTGTGTTGCCGGCGTTGTTGGTCAAACTATGCCACGTTATTGTCTATTTGGAGATACAGTCAACACAGCCTCAAGGATGGAGAGCAATGGAGAAGGTGAAAAGAGTTACAAAAAGATTTTTTTTCTTCTACATCTATCTCATGACATATCAAATGTTTGTAAACAAATTCTTGTCACACTGAGCAATATGAGAAAGCATACCAGTTGCTATGCAATAAAACCTTTTAAACCACCCCATATTTGAAAGCAATATTATGTAAAGAATGACACTTAAATGCAGTGAGAGTTTTTACTTATACTGCTAAACTCAACATTATCTTTATTTAAAACGATCATAATGTATTATCCCAAAGTGCACATTTTGAAGCACATGAATTTGTTTGGAACATCTTATTACACTCAACTTTATCTCCGTTTTATAGGATTTTGTTACAAACTAACCTGTTTTGATCCGTTTTTCTCTCTCATTTTGTTACAGGTATTTTAGTTCATAGGAAGATATATGTAGTCTTAAATCACACTTTATATTGTAAACTATGATTTACTGAGTAAATAAACAAAATATTGATCTTTCTCATTACACTCTTCAGCCTTGAGGATTCATGTAAGTTCCACCTGCAAACTTTTGTTAGATGACCTGGGGGGTTACACTCTTGAAAGTAGAGGATTCGTTTCCTTGAAGGTAAGCTTTGTATCATATCATATCAATCATATCATATCATATCATATCATATCATGTCATATCATATCATACGTTATCATATCATATCATATCATATCTTATCATATCATATCATATATTATATCATATTATATTATATCATATCATAACATATCATATCATACCTTGTCTTTCATATCATATCATATTATATATCATGTCATGTCATATTATGTCATTTCCGTATAATATGCTATCATATCATATATCCCATCGTGTTAACAAATCACACAATGTTTTCTTTTCTGATTTTCAAAACAAGACAAAATGAATGTGCCTGTGTCAATTTAAAGACTTAATCTAAAAATTCTATCATACATGTCTGAAAAGATATCCCTTATCTATCTATATATCCAAGAAAGTGGGCATTGTGTTCAAGCACAACTAGATAAGATGATTTCCTCAAGCTCATTTTACAATATATAATTTTAGTTACTTTGTTATGTCAATCTGAGATAGAATATACCTCGTAAGCACATTCATACAGAAACCAACATAAGTTCAAATACAACATGCTTATTTCATTTTACTGATACAAAGTGTGTAACATTCAGTCTACTACCATTTCAACATTGATTTTGTGAAAAGTATAATATTGTTAACATGTACTCCACTATTTGAGAAATGTGGATAGGAAAATTAGGAAAGATTTTTTTAAATTTTTGATAAGTGTCATCTGCAAAAGCTCCCTAAGATGTCATATCTTGGCATTCCAATTAATTATCATGGAGGCTACTGAACCATTATCATGTTAATCTAAGAAGGCGCGAACCTAGACAGTCAGACAATCAGACTTACACCCCTACCAACATTCAGAACCCATGACATTCATTTTTCATATACACTGTAAGATTATTTAACAATATGCTACTCTCTGTCGAATGCAGCAGTTAGTAGCTTGGAGACTTTAAGTGTGGCTGCTGTCAAAACCCTCAGACATGAAGCAACAAGCTAGGTAATTTCTACAAACTTACAGTATACTTGAACAGTCAATGTATATGAAGAAGAAGAAGTTGTGCAAACTCATACTGAGCGAGACAGTGCTAGGTCTTCAGAGAAGATCCCCCTCAGGTGGGTGTTTCGGCCTTTAACTTCTGACACTCTCGGAAGACTAGGCCACACTGAGGTCATGACTCCCAGTGCCCTGGCACAGCGAAGAGCTTCACGATGTTGCCTTTATCTGTCAGATCATGAATTAAGCATTCATATTTAGCAAGCTTGAATGCGTGTTGCTCATCCAGATTTGTTTCATAAGGCACTGTGAGTTCTAT
>JAOYNN010057440.1:0-12281 GCA_025770095.1 Goniobranchus kuniei | reverse complement strand
AGAGAGAGAGAGAGAGAGAGAGAGAGAGAGAGAGAGAGAGAGAGAGAGAGAGAGAGAGAGAGACCCCGACCTAATGCAATTGCTGTGTTCAATTGGTAAAGGTAGTAGTGTATTATTTTGGCGCACTGGCAATATGACAAGTGGTCTTGCATTATTTTGGCATGCTGCCAATTGGACCTTTTACAATAATATGTGTACTAGCATCTTCACAATAATATTAATATTGTATTGTGAATGCTAGTGATAAGAGCTCATAAAATAATGGACATTGTTAATCTCGCATCCTGCGCGAATAGTGTTGAACGCTAATCGCGCATAGCGGTATCTAAAAATAGTGTAGTAGGCTCTACACTACAAACATCATCCGCCCCCTAGAGCCATTGGAGAGTGTAGAAAAACTTCAACTTGAACTATGTCTTGGCCATGAAAATGATGATAATAAAAATTCGCAGCCTGTTTAATTGTCGTTTTCTATGTCAAAATGATACAAACTCTAGTCTAGATGCTGTAGACACAGAACAAATGCAAGTAAATAGATGACATATATATATAGCGCACTTCCCACGATGTAGCCATGCTCACGGCGCTTTACAATGACATTTTATAAGGTAAAACTACAAGACCTCGCCCAACATCTGGATCTAGATCTAGATCTAGTACCTTACTATTTTTATTTTAAAACTTAGATCTGAATCCTTTATTTTCAGTATAGATCTAGATTGTGGATCTGGATTTTAGATCTCGAAATTATGCCATAGGGCTCTTTCCAACTACATAGGTCATCTCAGCGCCCATGGAAAAAGCAAAAGGAAAGGCTACTTTAAAGGAAGAGAAAGAACAGAAGTAGCAGAACAGATTTTCAGATGAGGAAAAGAAGTTGCTACAAGTGGAAGCAAGCATTAAAAATAACATTACATAAGATCAGATAAATAAAATAGGAATAATAGTCGCAGACAGTCATGGCCAACTTTTGAGTAGGTAAAGAATGCGACATAACTATAACATTAATCTCAGCTGGTACACCACTAGGGTGACGGGTTTGGGGAGAGGCCTCACCTGGGATCCTGTAGAGGACCGGGATAGAAACTATGTAAATGGATACTAATTGCATGTTATGTAATGATGTGCTTGGATGAATCAGCTTAGGAAAAGAAATAACAACAATTAAAATAGAAGTCGGCTTACTAACAAAGGATGACTAAAAATGTAACTTAAAAAACGGTAGGGGTATGAGGCCTGGATTAAAAAACAAAACAAAACAAACCAGACATAAGATAATCAAAAGACTACAAGAAGAGATGATTTACAGACAAAAAAATTATCATCTCTCTAAACAATATAACTAGGAATGTAACATATCTAAAGATATAAATGGAGAGATGATTTGCAGACAAAAGACAACTTACCATCTCTCTAGAAAAGCAACAACACAACAACAAAAACAACAACAACAACAACAAAATTAACAATGGCCATCAAACCCTAAACAGTGCATGCCAGAACCACCCAGAATTTTCTACCGCCATTTTTGTACAAAAGTACTATGTACATATAGATAGCAAGTGACCCAGATGGTATTTTTAAGTCAAGCAATGCACACAAATGGGGGGATAGCACCGAATAATAATACCTACTTCCCTCTCCCAGCAAAACTCTCCCCTCTGAGGACGAAAAGCCTGATAGAAGAAGACAGATGAGAGAAGAAGTTCTCAGATAAATATGTTGTTGTTTCTGCACATCGTCAGTAATCATCAGTATACAACTGTTTCCTGTTGCCACTAGGACCACTCACGTTACACTTCTTAGCTACATAGATAGCCACTTCTGCATCCACAAATGCAAGTAATAACGTGCTATTGTTGTACATTGAGTGTAATAATTTACGCACCTAAAAAGCACTTTTACCCTAGACATATGTAATCTAGATAAAGATCTCATCAAGATTTGGGCTGTGCTTTATAATGGGTAGGGTATATATATCTAATCTAGATCTAGATCTAGATATCGACGTATGTTGATGCACAAAATGCGTGAATAGCGTTCAGCACTAATCCCACAGAATGCGTTAATAGTACTCTGCACTATTCGCGCAGGATGTGAGATTAATTTCTTAATTAAAATTAAACTGCGATACTGCTTCTTGGTCATTACCCACCCCCCCCCCCCCATCTCTCTCTCTCAAACATACACAGAGCTGGAAATAATGCATGGTATATCTTTGTAACAATCAGAACATACCTTTCATGACTCAGCTTTCGTAGTGGTAAGTACGTAATAAAAGGTAAGGATCTTTTACAGAAATAAAAATATACACATTTCTACGGTAAAAGAGAAAGGGGCATTTATGTGCTCTCATTCCAACACTTTTACGACTCTGAGGGTAGGTTTAACTTGAGAAGAGGCGCCTTTCTGGGCAGGGACATAGCATTCGGCTATGTCGTCACATGGACATAACACACACTGAAATCTCATGACAAAGTTTCCTTTGCCAAACAACAGCTTCCATTTTGTTTTACTTTGGTGAGGCTTTGTGCCACATGAAGACGGGCAGACATTAAACTTTGAAATACGGCGCTCATTTAAAAGTCCTTCTATTTTAAGTTACAGGCAAGTGTGACATGGACATAACAATCTCCCGACAAAAGAACTCGAGCAGCATCTGGCCGATTTTCCTCTTTCTCAACAACACTACGCATGAGGTAGCAGGTTCAGTGATAAGGGGAGATGATTTCCTACCTACTTAGACTTACAGATGATGCTCATGCTTGAATATAGTCTGTGGAAGAGTCCATTTTCAACGCTCATATTTTCACGACATAGCATTTTATCCACAGACCTGTCTTTTTCCTCCTAATAGGAAGGCTAACATTGAACTGAACATGTCCTGACGGCTAAATCAGTTTTAAAAAGCTATGATCAAACTCATGTATTGTGAATCCAGCCCCAATTTCCACTTTGAAGACCACAAATCAAGTCCCAATATGGGGTTGCCATGATGTCCCCCTCCAATGCGATTTTTTTCCCAATCCCTGGCTTCATAATTCCAATTTCAATGTAGACCACCTTGCTCATGCAGCTTCTACAGTTAAAGAACTTTCAGAATTTCTGGTTACCAGCAATTTGCTCTAAAAATGAATTAGATCTAGCCTGCGAATTATGGGCACTACTGCTGGGACGAGGTTTTGGGAATTGCTCATAGGCCATAAAAAGGCAACATATTTCCTTGTCTTTGAATGCTTATGAACAAATATTTTTTTTCATTTTAAGTTAGAGCACCTAAACTCTTACAGTCAGACATTGACAGTATTACTGATTTACTGAATTCCACAATACCATGTCAGATACTTACAGACATCGAGCACTGTGCAAAATTGAAGCTGGAGATTGAGATGCAACAAATTTTGGTTGAGCCTGCACTTCATGTGAAACAGGGGTAGGTTTCTCACTTTGCGGAGGAAGTTGATGTTGTTGAGGGGTGGACGAGTCATTTCGATTTAAAACCTGGCTTTTCTCAGTTTTGTCCACCAACTCCTGTTCATGAAAATAAAGAGCAAAAGTTCAAAGCCACGTTGCGATATATTCCACTTACACTGAGTAACTTCATAGCCCCAAAAACAGAACGATGAGCCAATTTAATCTTAACATTAATTTTTTAGGAACTAAGTTTATGACAAAAGTAAAGCATTAGGTTTCAGTCCTTCCTTTTTCTTCATATCTTGAATCATCAGAACTATTGGGTTGCCACAGATGTAAACCATTTTACCAGATGTGGGCACAGATGGCTCTGACTCAATAGTTAAGGCGTCAGCTTGGGGCCAGGAGGTCCGGGGTTCGATCCCTAACCTAATTGCTTCACTCAACACAATTATTAAATGAGTGCCTAGCAATAGGCTGGTACCGTTGCACAGAATGTGCTTAACTTTACTGTCTGCAAGGAGATTAAATATTGTACAGCGCTATATTAATGCAATCTTTCTTATCTTCAGATCTATATAAAAATATTGATATACAGTGGTCCGTCCGAGATGCGATCCTCCAAATTACCACCACCTCTGACTTTCAACCACTTTTGTGTGAATTCAGAGATATGCCCCATCTACACTATGACCTCCAACCAATTTGATATGCCCACCATCATAAAGAACCCCATTTTTAGTGTTTCCGTAAAAATTCATAAAAATCACTGAATTCTGCTTAAACACTATGCTAACATTTCATTGATCTGTTTGCTGACTTGGTAAACTGAAACATGCAGATGTATACAGGTAACATCGTAATTGTGAGTTTAACATTTTACCTGAACAGTTGTAGGGAGCCCACTATTGGTGGCCATAGTGACTTTCCCACCACTGGTACTGAGCTTGCTTCTGTCTGCCATATTTGAACATGTGCTAGTAACTGCAGGTGGCGCCACAGATAGTGGTTTGGCACTTGACATTGCTTGCTGAAGTTCTTTTTGTTTCTGTTGCAGGATCATTTTGTGCTGTTGATATCGCTGTTGTTGTTCTAGTTGTTTTTTCTGCAGATCCTGCGAACGTGAAATGATTTTCTGCTGATGGGACAGAAGTTGCTCTTGTTTCTCCATACTCATGTCTGAGATTTGACTTTCAAGCTTCTCTTTCTCCTGGGGAGTGAGGCTAAGTTCCAAAGTTGTATTTGCAATCTGCAAGAATATGAACAAAGAGGAAATAAAGCTTTCTTTACTAATGAGTTATGCTAATGAGGCAGAAATTGAGGTGACCTTTAAAGAAGCAACTCACAGAATAGATGATACCTTTTTGTATGATTAAAATTCTAAATTTACTTGCAAGTACTATTAAAATTACCTTATGCTTTTGCACTTGCATAATGAAAACTTTCTTTTCCTAGTTCCTGATACTCTTTACATTTTTTTTAATTAAAAAAAAACACAAAAAACCCCAACAACAACAACAACAAAAACACCTTTAGCTATCTATTAGCTACCATCCAAATTACACCAGAAAAAAAGACATTTGTTTAGAATGCCATACAACAAGCATAAATCTGAAATACATCAGAATCAAGACCTAGTCCATCTATATGTGACTTTTGGATATGGAAATAATCCACAATTCCCAAACTGTTTTGGATCTAGATCTAATGATTGGCCACAGAGCAGATGAAGCAAAGGAACAAGAGAGAATATTCTTCAAATAGATCTTTCAACCTGTGGACTTTATATCTAGTATTAAATGTGATACCTTCTAGATATCAATCTACCTAATTCATATTTATTCTATAAAAGTCTACTTTGTTCTAATTAAAAAAAGATACCATTTATGACAATGCATTAGAAAAAACGTTACAAAAAAAACTACAATGCCCAGTTAGTAGACATTTACTTTGAAGTTAACTAACAACGGAAAGACAAATGATAACAGTCCTCTTAACAAATAATATCTTATTAATTTTGACTCCTCTTAAAGATCTGTAAAGGTATTTTGGAAAAAATATAAACTTTTTTTTTCCCTATTTCATTGAAAATTCTTTGCTTTCAGAAAAAGAGAACAAAGTAACCTTACCCGAATTGGTGTCAAGGTCTTGATATTTGCTGAGGAGTCCTTGCCTTTCTGCAAAACATATCAAAGTTTAAATGGTTTTCATGATCGCTGGTGAGGGAATCATAATATAGCTTATGCATATTCAAAAAAGTTAAGATTTAACAACACAAATTTTACAAGTACCTCAAACAGACACAATAAAGTCTTTACAGTTAAGTATAACATTATGAAAATAAATATAAAGTTGCATTCTTATTTAAGGGACAAAACACCGGATGGTAAAAAAGAATATTATCATCAATTAGCTGTATACGATACAAAATGCAATATCTATGAATGCAAGAATGATTGAAGCATTCTCAACACCTTTTTGTGACTAGACATTTGAATAAAAGTTTTTATATTAGTAAAAATAAAAGATACAACCTGAAAAATGGATTAAAATTGTTCCTCCATGCAAACAGTCATTAACATTGCATTCTGTGTTGCATACAGTGAACTAAAGGAAATTAATATATTTGGTGCATTCTTGCTTCTTTTTTTTTTTTTAAAGAGGAAGAATGCCTTATAGGCAAATGAATAATGATGAAACATTACAAAATGCATTTATGAAACACTCTGCATGAATTAAGCTATATACGACGAATAAAACAAATCAAAACAAAACAAAACAACTACAAGTTGGTCTTTCTCATTAATAGTATTCTTGAGCAATTTTAATATATTCTCAAAATTGATTCCAAATACCAAAATCATAAATAACCTCTACGCTACTGTCTTGTATGGATCAAAGTAACCAGTCATGCTATACATATATTTGCATCCTACAAACAAAAAAACATTTTTTTTACTCTTAGTCACATTTTACCATTTAGTTTCACACATGACATAATTTCTCAGTTAAGAGATGCACCATGATCATGTTCATGAAAATATGGCTGTCATCCTCAAAATAAACCATGAACCTATCTTTAAATACTTCTATCTTCAACAAGCACATATATGTAAAGGACAAATAACTATGATGAAAGAACCCAGCCCTGAGAAGACTCACTATTAGTTATTACGGACCCTTAAAATTAATTAAAATTCTATCGGAAATCTGTGGTCCATATATAATAAGATGCGAGTCAATATGAAAATTAGCTATCAACTTGTCTACTGAATAAAGCGTGGCCACTGCACCAAATTATATGCCAACAGTAAAACAAAAATAAAATACAAGTGAAGAACATGAAAGCCACAAATAGTGGGAAATTTGGTGAAATGCAATTTGTAAGGCAACCAAATATTATTCAATGAAATGGCAAAGAATATGTGGTAAGTAAAGATAAAACAGACAACTTACTGAATTTTTAGACTTCATGACAGGGGGTGAAGCTTGTGAAGTGTTGACATCTTGCACTGAAGCTGTGGTCTTCATTGCTGTTGAGAGGCTTACAGGAGATGCATTCAGGTGAACCTGGTTTCCAGAGCCGGTTGGGACAGGTGCTGTACTCATTATGCTACTGTTTTGTGACAGAGTTATGTTTGTGGACACAGTGTTGCATGGGGATGAACCCACATGAGGAGCGTTTACTGAGACAACTGAAGTGGTAGGAAAAACTGTAGAAGACTGCTGTGAGTGTGAATCAAAGAAAGGAAACACAGGTTTTATGTCAATCTGTGGTTCTTCTTTCACTACAACAGGCATTGGTTCCTGTTTGATTATTTTTCCTGTTAACGTTGAAATCTGCTGATTTTTTATTTGGACAATGTGCTTTTGATTTCCAGAAATTGACGTTGATATCTGGGGTAAAAATTCTGAGGTGGCGGAGGAGGTTACAGTTTGTGCTTTGAGGGTAGCAACACCACCTCCTTTGAAAAACATCTGACTGCCAGGTTGAGTAGAGCTGGATATCGTCTTCGAGACGGCCGTGGGAACAGTCTGGCTTTCTGGCTTGATCTGACCATGTCCATGAGTTACAATAGACTCTAAGCTATTGGCTACTTGCTCTCCAGAAGGCTTGACAGATCGATGACTGCCAACAGGAATACTGATGCTGGATCGTGATGAGGTAGTCATGAAAGTCGAAGGTATGGATACACTTGGTTGTGAAGGTGTGGGTTTTGTTCCAGTTGTTGATGCATTAGAGGTAGGGGTTTGCTGCAAGACCAATTGCTGGCCACTGGCAGATATAACATAAACCTGGCCGCTGGCCGTTATAATTTTCTGTTGTGGACTGATATTGACCTTTTGGGCTTGGGCGGACTGATTATGTGAACTCTGTCCAAGAAGATTGTTATTTACAGTCACATTCACAATGGGTTGTGTTGGTTTCGCCTTTGATTTAGTACTTTTGCTTTTTGGCTTAGGGGCAGGTTGTGGTTTTGCTTTAGGATATGATGTTATAGGGGCTGGAGGAGGGGTTATCGATGAAAAAGAATCACTAACAGGATCGTTGAAAAAGTTGAAGTCTTCCTCTTCATAATTTTTCAAGTCTATGCTTGACAGTTTTAAAGCCTCTTCTAAAATGTTAAAATTTTGACTAGACTTGGATCCGGAATTTCCAAAATCACCTAAATTCAGATCTGGAGTCGGAGTTGGTGTAGGGGTGGACGGAGTAGGAGTTGGGGCTGGAGTGGATGAAGATGAATTGGCACTAGGAGTGGGAGTCCGAGTGGTTTTGAGTGGATAAGCAATAGGAGTGATCCGTTGATTTCCACTAGAATTTTGGTGCATAGTGTTGGAGGGGGAAGGAGTATTTTTAGGTTGAATCATGATCTGCTGTTGTCCATTGGGTTGCTGGATAATCATTTGCTGATTTGTACTTCCGAACTGACGGTTGCCAGAATTTATACCCGCTACAGTCACAGCCCCTTGAGTGTTATTTCCTTGCACTTGGAGAGGTAACGTGAGGCCTCCAACTTGGCTTAAATTGAGCATTTGGCCATTGACCAAAATATTTTGACCTTGAACTATGCCAGGTAACTGATTACCTGTATTAGGCAATACATTTTGGTTTCCGATAAGGTTCATGAGAGTATTCTGATTCAACTGGGGGAAGAAACAGAGATTGAAACAGGAAAATTATTATATGATTGAATCACTTTATGAAATTAGCAATTTCTGTACAAATGATTATCGTTACATTAAAACATTGATGGGGAGGAAGAAACAGCAACAGATTTATTTTCGGAAGTAAACATATGTATAAAATTCCCCTTTAGCATTAGCACACATTTGCATAAAACAAGCAAATTACAGAAACTGAAATAATCTTTGAGGCCTCACCTGTTGCTGTCCCATGGTCGTTTGGTTCAATGATGGCTGGGCAATTAATTGTACCTGATTACCCTGATTAGTGCCAGTGTTGACAACTTGTAAACCTGTGCCCGAGGAGGCAATCAAAGCAGGCTGAGACTGAATCAGCTGACCTGCAACATTGCCTTGTCCACTTTGATACTGAAAGTAGGTGGGGGAAAAATGAGAAACCTCAAATCATATAGTCCAAGTAAACAATTTCATTAATGAATGTATTCTGAGAGCATATGCCATAAAATGTTAAATCTGTATTAAATAAAATCAAATATTGAATTAAAGATTATCATGTTTTGATTTTTACATCCAATGAATGCAGTAATCAAGTACATAATACCCTTGAGAATATACACTTTACCTAATATACACAATGCAGATAAAGTGACCCTTTGCAATGGAAATTTAAAAATCTGTTTGTGCTTATATCTAAAAATGTGTCCACAAAGGCAGGGGGTATACTGGGTGTACCATCTTTTTTACACTCTTGAAAAAACAAATTTCTCAGATACAATAACAGATAAAATGAAATTTTTTGAACAAAATATGCAGAATTTATGCGGATAGATGAAAAGTGTACTTTTAAGTATGGTGGGCAATTTACAAAACATACTTTGAGTTCACTGTGACGCTCTGTCTTCATCCTCATCAAGAAACCAAGATGGACCAATAACTCTTGATGACTCATCGCTTACTCAACCATTACTTTCTGAACATGTCTGTCTCTGTCAGTAACTTCATGAGGTTTATTACAACCCCAATGAACATATAATAATTCTTTGAGTTCACTTAAAAAAGTCGATTGATAAGGGTCTCATCGCCATGCAAGTGGGTCAGGAACCAGTTGCGCATTTTAACACAGTCTTGCTCATGCTCATGCATTGTGGTGATCCCTTGAAGAATGGAAAAGTGATATGGTCTAGCTTTAAGGTCTTCCGTAAGGGTCCTCCTCATCGTTGACTTTGAGACATTGACTTTTGAACTTCTTCGTCGAATTGACTTTTTAGGTGTGTCCTAAACAGACAACTGAACGTCATCAATGACTACCCTGTTCTCTTCCATCATGCGTGATGAGCACCCTTATTATTTCTCTGGACCGAACCAGTGGACAAACTTTTTTAATACCAGTTCATAACACTTTCCATTGAAGGCAAGTTATGTATAAAATCCGAAATGACGGCAAAAATGTAGCAAAGCCTCCTAAACTGATTTTGTTCTTATGTATTCTTTAATTAAAAACGCCTTTTCTTAATTTGACTACAACATTTTGAATGGGCTAGATCTTTGTTTACATCAAAGCTGGTGACATCATTCATTGTTTTTGGGTCGATTTGGTTTTGTAATTATCAATAGCTTTTGAGTCATTCAGCTTTGGAAAAGGTATGAAAAGATGGTACAGTGGATATCTCATCAAATTGTAGACCTAAATGTCAACTAAGCAAGTTCATTTCAACATTTTACTTACTATGACGGGCTGTACACCTGAATTAAGAGGCCTGAGCAAAACATTCTTTGAAAATCCCGCCTGCGGGTTCCCACTTGCTCTAGGTATAACTGTTTGTCCAGTGGGTAAAAGAATCTGCCTTGGGCTGGATGTGGAGGAAGGTACTAGAGCTGGTGTTGCCTGTGCAACTGTTGTACGAATCACATTGTTGACAGAACTGCCAGCTGGATGGATTAGCTGAGTTCCTACAATGGGCTGAGTCAAGCTTATGGACTGAAAAAAAAAAATCATATAAACAATTTGATCTAAGGTATCAATGATAAATAAGGATTTTTCTGTGCAGTAAAATGCTTTTAATAAAAAGTAGATTCTATTTCATAAATGATAGGTAAAGCTTACAAATGACAGTAATATCATATTATCCATGAACCCATATGAACAAATCATCACCCTCCCCAAGCGTGAACTGCTTTAATTATGTCTGCCATACACTTTCAACAATGGAAAAAAAAGGCTCTTTCACATGTTAACTTTACCTGAAGAATAACATGTAGTTGGAATCTCCCGTGGAGTAACTGTAACTATTCATGTACAAGTAGACAGAAGAAAATCAAGGCAAATATCTTGAGTGAATTGGATGATTACTAGCACTGGTCTAAGGCTATGCCTCTCCCATATAGATATGCTTATCACTTTTCTGTGTTTTCAACAGCTAACAGTTCAGTTGTCTAAAATATAACAACAAAGGATGATTGCACTTAAGTGTAAGGGAAGTACAGTCAATTCTTGAGCACACAGTTGTTTGGCTAATCCACTTGACCACAATATCTGGAAATCCCTTTCAGAGGAAGCTTATACTAGGAAGGGTCATTCTTTCATAAAGGATAAATTGAAGCAAGTAATTCTAAAGGATGAAATGAAAGCTCAAATTTGATGTGATGAGAGGATCAACCTCGTTCTCAACAAATGAGATTGACCGTTTTAAAACGGTCAGGCCATTGTTCATATTAGTGCAGTTTTATAATATCTAACATTTTATGTCTTAAATTGGTCAAGGAATGGAATTTTATAAGCCAACATTTTTGAGTCACCTTTACCTGTGGTTTATTTTACTGAGAACTTTTCTCATGGTTTACAACAATGAGTATTTTTTAACGCACCCAATGCGACTGCTGTGGTGGCAGACAAAAATGTATCACAACAATTATCGGCCACCATGCCGAAAGTTCGAGTCAAACCATCCCGTCCCCCCATCTCCATCACAGTCATTCATCCTCACAGACGGAAACAAAAAAAGAAACTATCAATATTGTATTTCAACTGTCAATCAAGCCACAATAAAACTGACTTAATTCACAATCAAGCGGTTCAACAAAAATTTGATATTTTATTTCTAACTGAAATGTGGCTGAGACCAACAGAGATGAACCAACAATTGCTGCTATGACCCCTCCTGGCTACACGCTGAAATCTTTTCCACATCAACATTCTGGTGGAGGTGGTATTGTCACCATAGTTAAGGACAGCCTCATACTGTATATTAAGTATGAGCCGTGTAAAAAATTTGCCACTCACGAAGTACTTCATTTGAAACTATGTCTTCCAAATACAGTCTGGCGTGATTTTTTTTTGCCTATATAGACCTCCGGCGAACAAGAAAAATAAGATATCGATCCCTATAGTTCGAAACGAAATTAACGATCTTCTCTCATCAATGAATACGCTGCAATGTATCCTGTATATAGAAAGAGAGGAAGAGGAGAATGCACCTTTTTGTTCTGACTACGGCTGCTGAACGAAGACATTGAAAAATAAACTAAACGCACTAAAATTCCTAAAATCATTAAGTCTATGGAATAGGCTATACTCTACAAGAAAAGAGAAGGACCTCATTTTTCTTATTTTCGATATTTCGTAGTTTTTTAAACCACAAATCAAATCCCTCAGTATTCACCTCGGAGCTAAGCCTGCCTACTCTATCGGGTAAGCCCAATGACGTGCTATTTATAGAATCTAG